>CAEGAE010034423.1:0-13821 GCA_903067095.1 Girardinus metallicus | reverse complement strand
GCCTGCCTGCCTGCCTGTCTGTCTGTCTGTCTGTCTGTCTGTCTGTCTGTCTGTCTGTCTGTCTGTCTGCCTGCCTGTCTGTCTGTCTGTCTGTCTGACTGCCTGCCTGCCTGTCTGTCTGTCTGTCTGTCTGTCTGTGTGTCTGTGTGTCTGTCTGTCCTGTCTGTCTGTCTGTCTGCCTGCCTGCCTGCCTGTCTGTCTGTCTGTCTGTCCTGCCTGTCTGTCTGTCTGTCTGTCTGTCCATCAGGTTCAAACATCGCTACAGGAGAGGAAGTGGCCATCAAGCTGGAATGTGTGAAGACCAAACATCCGCAGCTCCACATTGAGAGCAAGTTCTACAAAATGATGCAGGGAGGAGGTGAGGCTTCCAGATGACATGAGTTTAAACGGATCCAGTTTCCCAACACTCCCATGTTTCCCCTCCAGTGGGAATTCCCTCCATCAAGTGGTGCGGCGCAGAGGGAGATTACAACGTCATGGTGATGGAGCTGCTGGGCCCCAGCTTGGAGGATTTGTTTAACTTCTGCTCCCGCAAATTCAGCCTGAAGACCGTCCTGCTGCTGGCCGACCAGATGGTGAGACCGACTGACCAGCCGACAGACCGACCAGCCGACAGACCGACCAACCGACCAGCCGACCAACCGACCAACCGACCAGCCGACCAGGCGACAGACCGACCAACCGACCAGCCGACCAACCGACCAACCGACCAGCTGACAGACTGACCAGCCGACCGACCGACCAGCCGACCGACAGACTGACAGGCAGACCGTGTTTTAAACCGTTTACTGTAATGCAACGTGACATAAAACATAAACAAACTGTACAATACAGAGCTGAAGTTGGCGTCAGGTTGAATACACTAATATTATTTAATTTTCACAAATCAAATAAAGGTTTAACAAATCACAAACTAGGTTTTAAATAATCTGGTTTTAATGTAGAGTAGTGTAGTCCATGTTAAGAGTCTTAATTAAAAGGAGTCAGTCTAAACATTCGGTGGAATCGGCCTTTTTCCATTTGCCGAATCGAAGTGGTCGCCGCTGGAGGCACAACGGTCTGAAGTTTGGCACTAAGATTCACACTCAGAGGAGCAAAAAGGCCGAGCACAACGGAGACGGAAACGTTTGGGTTCTGACCCGTACCAACGCCGGGTCGGCCTTTCCTCCCCAGATCAGCCGGATCGAATACATCCACTCCAAGAACTTCATCCACAGAGACGTGAAACCCGACAACTTCCTGATGGGCCTCGGGAAGAAGGGCAACCTGGTCTACATCATCGACTTCGGCCTGGCCAAGAAGTACCGGGACGCTCGAACGCACCAGCACATCCCCTACCGCGAGAACAAGAACCTGACCGGGACGGCGCGATACGCCTCCATCAACACCCACCTGGGCATCGGTAAGTTTCCCCCGCAGGCCTCCGGTCTCACCGCGCCGCCGCTTCACGCCGGTGAGTTTTCCTCCACAGAGCAGTCGAGACGAGACGACCTGGAGTCTCTGGGTTACGTCCTCATGTACTTCAACCTGGGTTCGCTGCCCTGGCAAGGACTCAAGGCGGCAACGAAGAGGCAGAAGTACGAACGCATCAGTGAAAAGAAAATGTCCACCCCTATTGAGGTGCTCTGCAAAGGATACCCCTGTGAGTGGGACGTCACAAGAGAAATGCGTCATTTTGAAACAGTTTGTCCTTGAGATCCTCATCATTCCTTCCTGTCTCCGCCAGCCGAGTTCTCTACCTACCTGAACTTGTGTCGCTCTCTGCGGTTCGACGACAAGCCTGACTACTCGTACCTGAGGCAGCTCTTCAGGAACCTTTTCCACAGGCAGGGCTTCTCCTACGACTACGTCTTCGACTGGAACATGCTGAAGTTTGTGAGTGTTTTTAAGTTAAGGAAACATCTTCCAGAAATGAGAGAACTTTGGCTGGTTCGAATGCATCCGTTTCGCCAGATTGCACACTTTTCTCTGTATGTTATGCCACCGTTTTCAGCCCTAGGAGACAGCTGTAGATGTTCCAACTCTTTCCAAAACGCATCGTCCAGAGATGAATCCCTGATCATTCGCTCTACAAAGTTGCATCCAAACTGAACCCTCCCTTCTGGGTGCTGTCCACCATGTTTGATTGGGGTTATGAGGTATTTGCGGTGATACCGTGTTGAATCCTCTTCTTCGTCTGTTTCAGGGTTCCAGCAGGACAGCAGAGGACGGGGAGCGAGAGAGGAGAGAAGGGAAGGAAGGGGAGGACCGAGTCGGCGCGGGTCAGAGAGCAGCCGGAGGCCGAGCCCTGCCTCCAGGTCCGAACCCTTGTGCCGCCAACCGAGTCCGTAACGAGCCAGAGACGGCTCCTTCCAACCAGGCGTCGCGTGGAGCCCAGCCGTCAGGTCAGCAGGCCTTTTGGGTAAAACACCGTCAGACGAGGTTTAGTTTCTGACCGCTGTCTGCTGCGCGCAGGCAACCGGTCGCCTCAGGCAAGCCGGGCCGAGAGAGCCGAGAGAGAAAGGAAGGTGGCGATGAGGCTCCACCGCGGCGCCCCCGCCAACATCTCATCCTCTGACCTTACTGCACGCCTCGACCAATCACGCATCACTGCCTCACAGGTAGGAAGTCTGGGATGGAGACCCCAACTTTATCCAAGGACCGCCCTCTACTAGCCTGTTGGGTCCATTGGTGTTTGGACTTTTAGTGTGTTGGTCCAGTCGACCCGGTTCTACCGGAACCAGAACTCCATCCTCTGCTCCACCTCCAGCTGCTGCGGTTCTGAGTCAAACCAACCTGTTCCCCTCCTGACCTGTGGGGGCGCTGCACCAAGAACCACTGAAGGAAACGACACAAAAACCTCTGAAGACACTGAGAGCAGCTTCCTTCTTCACCAGATGGAAACAAGATGGAGGCGTCAGATTTTAGCGGCTGGAGGATTTCTCTTTAGTCTTTGGCTAAAGACCAGGAGACATTTCTGCTGCTAGCGCTAGGCTAGCACATTAGCTTTGGTTGTATTTACCCAGAATGCCCTGCACTGTAGTCCACTTCCTGCTTTTGGAGCGGTCTCCGGTCCACTTGGCGTTCACATTCAAACTGAACCAGAGTTCACTTCAACCGAATCCAGATCGAGGTTTGGAGGACCAGAGGTCAGAGGTCGATTAGCATTCACACCTCAAAAACCAGACCGGACTTTGACTAGACAAACGGACTGGAGCTGAATGCAGCCTTAAAAAATAATTTTAAAATTTAGATTGAATCTGTTTTCCTCTAGTTCAGAAGAAGCAGCTGAAGAAAATATTCAACAAGAGAGAAAATTTAATCAGGAAACTCTTATCACAGAGAATCTGTTTCCTGTATATCTACAGATGTTGGCTCGTCTTTGACACAGCATTTTATTAAGAGATAATATTTTTTTCTTGTTTGTCCAGAATATGGATGAAGAACCTTTATGTTTGTGTTCTCAGATGATCTGAACCAGGAGGGCCTGGAGGTTTAGGACTCTGTGGGTTTTAGCATCTGAGCTGCTTTAAGCTCCTCTGTTCTCCTCCATGTAGGTCAGTGTGCCGTTTGAACATCTGGCAAAGTGACTTTCTGCTGGCGGACTGCAGGTGAGAAACACAGAAACACCTTCACAGCATCAATCATCTGTTCATGGTGGAAACAGGCAGCAGCTGAGTGTAGATTAGCCTTCAGTCAGACTCAGCTTTTCCTTCCACTGACTGACAGGATGCAGCTTTAGCCGTTCTGCTCACAGCGTCCTGCAGAAGTATTCACGCCTTTAGCTCTTTCACTTTATGAGGTGTTAAAACTCAAACTTTATTGCTTTTTATTGGGACTTTTAAGGCAGCCGACAGGCGCAGACAGCGAAACGCGCCGCAAACGCAGGAATGATGTAAACTCCAAAACACACATGAATGAGAAAAGAAAACGCTGCAGGTGAAAAAAATGCTGCAAGCGCAGAAAATAGAAGTAAAATCCTACAACGAAGAAAACAGATGCAAAACAAAATTAGCTGTAGCTAATGCTAAGCCATTAAAGACATAGAAAAATGATGGAAGCTAACTGTAAACTTCCAAACACAAAACATTAGCAGACGCTCACGCTAACTCTAAATTACTAAGCACATAAAAACTGTTGAAACTAACACTAAACTTCTCAACGCATTTAAAAATGATAAAGTTTCTAAAACACATTTATCCTTCAAAAAATTAACGCAAATGGAAATTATTGATTTTGTTTTAACTCATCATGTGATTAATTGATTTACTGCTAATTGTAAATTGTAAATCTAGCCGGGAATTAATTTAAAAATACATCTTCACTGCAAAAACACAAACTCTACCTAGTACTTTTGGTCTAATGCAAATAATTGGAAATAAAACAAAACAAAAAACTTTTCATCGAGTTTTAGAAACTTGTTTTAGGTCAATTATTCCTTAATATTGATGAAAAAGTTCTAGTTGCTGTTACCTAGCAAACCGTAACAGCTTGCTAGGTACGGCTAGCAGGGGTTACCTAGCAGGGGTTGCTAGGTAACGGGCAGCCAAACCCCACCAGTTACCTAGCAACCCCTGCCAAGCCCAGCCCGTTACCTAGCAACCCACTTCTAGTTCCACTGGCAGATTATTTCACTTAAAACAAAACATATTTCCCGTGTCATAAGTGAAATAATAAAGCCAGAGCTACTTCATCAACAATAAGGAATTATTGACTTAAAACAAGTTCCTATATCTTGATGAAAAGTTGTTTGTATTGTTTTAGTTCAACTGAACCAAACAAAAATAAGATTTTTGTTTTTGCAGTTTTTGACCAACAAGTTAGGAAACTGCACAACTTTTAGACCCTTTTTCAAAAGTTTTTAATTAAAACATTGCATGACAATTTTCTGCTGAGCGTGTAAAGAAAATAATGTCAAAAAAAAACTATTTATCATTTTTAACTGAAGGATAAATAAACGCCTTTTGGCCGCTGCGTTCTCCCAGCTGCCATTAAACCGTCCGGGTTTGTGACGTTTCTTCGTTTTGTCTCCCATCACGTAGCAACCGAAGGGCATCGAACCCCTGACTTTCAAATCCAAATCGAACGAATGAAGGCATGAATGGTGATGGAGGCGGCGGGCGAGCGAGCGAGGACCCAGAGCGTCTGTCCGTGTGTCTGCCGGTGGGAGCGTGAGCCAAAGCCTGATGGGAAACCAGTGGCAGAAGGAGAACCTCCAGCTGAACCAGTTTGGGCTTCGTTTCAGCGCTGGTATCGGGAGCTGGGCGCTAAACTTCGCTCCTTTTCACCTTCACTTCAACACTGAGGCTCGATTTGCACAAAAAACAGAATGAAAACATCAAAGTGCACAAAAAGGACTAAAAAAACACAACTGTGATTTATAGGTGTAGTCGATTAAAAAAGATCAACTTGCTTTTGTTTGAGAGCTAAATCTGCAGCTGCTGATGTTACTTATTCTGATCTAAAGTTGAAGCCAGATATTTACATACTCTGTATAAAACGACACACAACCTTTATTCTGACACTCTGAGGGCAATTTTCCTGTCTTACCCCAGTTAGGGCTAAACTTAACTCTATTAGCTAAATGTCAGATTCACGAGGAAAACAATATTTCTTTATTTCCTCTTTACTCGGAACAACTCTTCTCACGACGGTTTGCTGGAGTGCGTCCAAACGTTTCAGTTTTACTCCCATCAGACTCGACTCTGATTGGACGCCATTAAAATGTTTAATCAAGTTGATTTCAGGGTCTTTAATTAATTAGTCAATTTAATCAAAAACTAGCAACAAAATCTCAATTCAAAACCTCAATCATTCATGGAGCTTCTTTAGAAATGTGGATTGTGGATGCTAACATTAGCACTAGCTAATGCTAACGTGGTTAGCATTTAGATGCTATCTCAGGCTAGCGTAGCTTTGCTGCTAGGCCGCCTCCTTTTAACAACAGTAGTCTTTTCCAGTGTCCAATCAGATTAAAGCAGAAATTAACCAGAGAAGAAGCTTTATCCTCCGTCACTCTTCTTTGTGCGTCATATTTATGGGCGTACCAGAAACGCATCAATACAAAGGTTCCGGAAAAAAAGACTCATTAAAATTTTTACTGCAGTTAATTGAAATGCAGTTAATTAAAGTTCCTGTGATGTTTGTCTCTGTGTCTGTGTACGTTGTCTCTTTTTGTTTCTGTTTTAGCGATGGCTCCTTCGTCTCTGAGCGGCCTTTCAGCCCAGGCTGGCACACGACGTGGAAACTCAGCTATTTTCAAACAATAGGTTTAGTTTTTGGTGCTGTTTTACGCCACACTGCAAAAACACAAAATCTACCAAGTATTTTTTTCTAGTTTCTACTGCAAACATCTTATTACACCTGAAACAAGACAAAACTAAGTTGCAAGACACAGTAAATAATTCCTTTGTACTAATGAAAAAGCTTCAGTTCACTTTATAAGTTGTTTAAAATTCGGATATCTATCAAACCGGAATGATTTATGTGATCCTTACTGACCTAAAACAGGAAAAGCTTACTCTGATTTATTGTCAGAACCTTTTTACACAGAGGATTAATATCTGGTTTCAACCCGCAGCCTTGGAAGCTCAATCAAAAGTTTGGCTCTCAGTAGGAGAGGATCAGAGGAAAAGAGTGAATGTGAGAAAATCTGCAGTGAAAAAGTTTCTGCTTTTGGAAAGTCACCATCTTTGTTCGTGTTCTTGTGTCATGCTTCTGTTTCGCCTTCAGCTTTGCTTTAAGACTCAGAGGAAATGTCCGGATCATGAAGAAGATCATCGTGTGAAGTTAATCGAGCGTGAGCAAGTGGACGTGTACAGCAGTAGGAGTGTAGATACGACTCGGCAGAATGTGACAGAAAGCTTATTTTTCTTTGATCAGCCTTTAGAGTCTGAGACAGAAAGGAAAAACTGTTTTCCTTCTCCCTGCTTCGGTTTTATGACTATATTGGTGTTTATTTTCAGATTCAATAAAAGTATACGCAGCTTACCCAGACTCCTGGTCTTGTTTCACGGGTAAGAATGGCCTAGTCAAAGTCCAGACCTAAGTCCTCCATCCAGTCTGACTGAGCTCAAGCGATTAGAGATGTAAATAAGTTGCAGCAACAACTACAGGTGACGGAGGTGAGCGTTCATCTTCAACAAAATGATTCCTAAAAATACATCCACATTGGTTTTTCCACTTGACATTTAAATTTCATTTTTAAAATGTTTTAAAGGTTAAATTTGTTTTGTTTTATCTTAATTTGCTGCTACACATTTATAAATCAGTCGTCCTTCTTCCTGGGTAAATGATGGTTACAAATATTATAAATAAACAGCAGGTCAATCCCATGACCTCCTCAACTTAGTTTTTTAAAGTTTGATTTCCAGGAAGGTAAAAAAAAAAATCTCCTTTATAATTCAGAATTTTATTAGATTTTTTATGACTCATCTAAATGAAAATGTTTGCTTTGATTTCAGACTGTGACGTGTAATTATCTGGTTTCAGATTTAGATTTTACTAAATATTGCAATAACAAATTTAGTTCCCACCAGCTAATGACAAATTTTAAGTAATATGATATAAAAACTAAGATAGGCTGGCGACCTGTCCGGGTGACCCCGCCCCTGTCCGGGTGACCCCGCCCCTGTCAGAGTGACCCCGCCCCTGTCACGGTGACCCCGCCCCTGTCTGGGTGACCCCGCCCCTGTCCGGGTGACCCCGCCCCTGTCCGGGTGACCCCGCCCCTGTCCGGGTGACCCCGCCCCTGTCAGAGTGACCCCGCCCCTGTCACGATGACCCCGCCCCTGTCCGGGTGACCCCGCCCCTGTACAGGGTGACCCCGCCTCTCGCCCGGAATATTAGCTGGAGAGGCAACAGGACCTCATGGCCCCACTAGAGACCAGGGTGTTAGAAAATGGATGGATGATATAACTACTACTAGTAGTACATATTCTTTATTTTTAGTTGTAGCTGCAGTACTAAGATTTACTTTTAGTTTTACTTCACCGTGCTTTTGACTTTTACTTAAATATGTTGAAGAAACAGTGCGTGGATAGTTTCCGTTCTGTTCATTTGACACATGAATGACCCAACAGAATCAGCAAATAGACAATAATAGAACAACAATGAAGCTTGTTTATAAATATAAAACTACGTCTCTTGCTTGTTTTAGTCAAGTATGAGACCTTCCTAATAGTAGTCAAATAGAAGTAAAAAGCACTTTTTTTAACCCAAAGTTACTCAAGTAACTAATGAGTAAACATAAGTAGTTAGAAAGTTGATGAGGAGCGTCAATTCCCACGCCAGGCCCAGTTTGGACAGGAAACCGGGGGTTACTGGCGAGTGGGAGCAGTTATACGTCACTGTCGTCATCTCCGAGTCCCAGAATAAAGCTGCGCAAACGCACTTCGCTCAGGACAGAAGCCCCGCCCTAAACCGGGGTGCTTGTCATCTGATTGGTTAAGACAGTTCGCCCTGGTGTTACTGGGCGGAGCTACTGCGATGTGGCGTTAATAATCCCACAGAGATTCTACAACGGAGCGGTTACCAAGAGAGAGGAGGGCGACACGAACCGAACCGACTGCTTATAAACTCAAACACCTGCCCGAAACGTCAGAGGTGGACCAACGGAACCAGTTAAAGAGGAGAACCGGAGCTGCGGAGCGAGCGAACTGAACTTTCAGCGGGGAGTTTAGTTGCTTAGGTGGGAGACGGTGAGAGTTGGCGGTCGGTTGTCGGTCGGTCCTCCGGGGAGCCAACATGGATGTCCTGGGAGAAACGGGGCGCCTCTGAGGAACAATTCCGGCCGTTTGTGGGCTACCGGAACCGGACAGTTCTTCTGAAGCTGGGCTCAGTTCGCCAGGTGAGTCCGGACCGGATAAAACTATCGTCTCTTCTCGTGCTGTAATAGAAGTATGCTCTCAAAGTTATTTAATTAGTTTAAAAACACAGACAGTAATGTTTATGACACACTTATGTTATAATTTAATCACATTATTTTTCATTTAATGCTAAACATAAAAATCAATTTTATAATACGATTAAATTATTCCTTTCAATATTTTTGAAATGCAGTTAAAAATATTTAACCATATTATCAATTTATTGCGATAATTTAAAAAAATAAAGCCATAATTTTCTTGTTATTCCCATTAAGATAATCCAGTCTGGCTGTCACTAATGTTGTGAATCACACCCTGACTCCTCTCCTTCTGTTGCTTTATTCCTCACTTATTAATCCTGTGTGTGTGTGTGTGTGTGTGAGTGACCCCGCTCTAGTTGACCTTTGACACCTTCCTGATGAAACAGCCAGCTGTCTTTTTGCCTCCATGCAGCATCGTTTACATCCCCTTTGTGTTCCCTGCTGCTTCTGGTCGGTTCAGTGAAGTAAAATAATCTGATGGTTCCTACTGGAGACGCACCGATCTCCCAGCCAGAAGCCAGAACCGGCCGATTTTTCTCAACAGGTCAAATAGTGACGTGATTAAATGCGTCAGAAATAACAGTTTCAATCGTTTTCTGTACACGAGTGCTTTAACAAACATTTGTTAGCTTAATAAAAATCGGAGCCGTTTGCTTTAAAACTGATCAGAAAATGTGCTTTAATCAATCTGCTGTGATCATTTATTTACTGAAATTTCAACATTTCATTTAAAAGTTACTGAAAAATCTCCAACTTTAAGTCTGGATTTTGATGATTTAAAACAATTTTCCTTCAGATGGACGAATAAACATTTTGTCTAAAGCTCCAGTCTGTTCCAGAGAAGCAATAAACTAAAGGTGATATTTTAATGAAACAATTCAATAACTGCAGGTGTCGGATTTGATCAACGAAGGTAAAACTTCCCGGTTGAACGTGTCGTTTCCGGTTCTGTTTCCTGCCGTTTGCTTCCCGACTGGCTGTGAGCTGAAAACGGAAGGAAACTGTTTGTGTTGCGCCGAAACACGCCGTACCAGAAACACGCCAGCACAAAGGTTCTGGGTGTAATGTTTGGGTTAAAAGAAGCCGCTCAAGTTTTCAACGTGTCAGAATCAGTTTAACGAAAGTCCCGGCCCGGTTTGAAGGTTTGGGCCGGTTCTGACCCATCTAATGGCAGCCGGGTGGAAACCAGCAGAATCAATATGTGAAACCAGAGAACACACTGACTCAGTGAAACCCGGACCGGTCCGGTTCTGACCCGACGGCAGGCGGTCAGAACTGAGCTGCAGGTTGATGATGATGATGATCGACCGGCTCTTCGTCACGTCTTCCTCCAGCTGGTTTACTGCTTCCTGTCCAGATGCTCAGGCTGTGGCGTTGGGACGTCCCGCAGCCGGACCCGCCGGGCCCGGACCCGCCGGGCTCGGACCCGCTCACCGCCGCCCCCGTGGGGCCCAACATCTCATGGCTCCCCGACGCGCCGCTGCTGGGGTCGGACCGGCCCACCTTCCTGATGTCGCCGGCGGCGCAGGCGGTGTCCGGCTTCTTCGTGTGGACCGCGCTCATCCTCACCTGTCACCAGGTAACGACCTGACTGTCGGCCACGAACTGTGCAGCTAGTTCTGGTTCTGACTCCGGTTCTGTGTCCAGATCTACATGCACCTGCGGTTCTACAGCGCGCCGCAGGAGCAGCGCCACATCGTCAGGATCCTCTTCATCGTTCCCATCTACGCCCTGGACTCCTGGCTCAGCCTCCTCTTCCTCACCAACGACCAGTTCTACGTTTACTGTGACAGCGTGAGGGACTGCTACGAAGGTCAGCCGCCATCATCATCATCATCATTATCATCATCATCCTCTTCCCTCCTTCCTCTTCCTCTTCCTTCCTCCTCCTCTTTTTCTGCTCAGATCTGTTTTCCTGGCAACCTGTTGCATGGCAACCGTGCTCAGACATCCTCCGCCTGCATCAGCTAATGGATTCTTCTGCAGAATCCCTCGGCTGCTGTGTCACCATGGCAACTGCCGGCCAGGTGGAGGTCAGGCGGAGGTCAGGCGGAGGTCAGGCGGAGGTCAGGCGGAGGTCAGGCGGAGGCCAGGCGGAGGGCAGGCGGAGGGCAGGCGGAGGCCAGGCTGAGGCCAGGCTGAGGCCAGGTGGAGGTCGGGTGGAGGTCGGGTGGAGGTCAGGCTGAGGGCAGGTGGAGGCCGCATCCTGTTACCTGGGTTCTGCCTTCCAGGCGTCGGTCGGTGTGTTCGGGTGGAGAGATCAGAATCTTTTTGTGTCTAACGATTCGATTCAGAAACGATTTTTAATTCAGAAACTAATTTTTCTATTCAAACGATCCAAAGATTCTGGAAAAGATAAAATATAGATAAAATATTGACTATATCAAAATCCATCAGCTTATATTTAAACAAAACTAGATGTGTGCAGCTCTGTCACAATAATCAAGATCAATAACTTCCATTTGCATGATTTATTGTTTCTCTCCTCCAGATTTTGGTAGAAAACTTTTCAGTTTGTTTTTAACTCATTTTATTAGTTGTTTTATTTATTTTGCATAATTAAAATGTCTCCAGTTCCAGTGTTAAATGTTCATAACATTTAAAGTTTATTGGTCTTTGACGTGTTGTTGCATTATTATTATTTTTATCTTTTTATTGCTGCAAAATGGCCTCAAAACAACAACATTATTGTTCATGGCAGAACCTTCGTCCAGCAGTTTGTTATCATGACGCGGCTCTTTCTCATCTCCACGTCTGTTATTAATATTAACCAGCTGATGAGTTTTGCGCCGCAGTCGGTTCTTCTCAGAGGAATGTGACGTTACGTGTTCATCTCTCCATGAGACTGGAAAACCTTCATTTATCCTGACAAAATTAACAATCTTCTTCTTCTGTTGTCTCTGCAGCGTTTGTGATTTATAACTTCCTGAGTCTTTGCTTTGAGTACCTGGGCGGAGAGAGCGCCATCATGGCGGAGATCCGGGGGAAACCGATAGAGTGAGTCCAGAGAGAAGCATTCTCCTCTAATCAATAATCAATGAATCTATAGATTATTCTCACAATTAAAAGCTTAATCACATAAAAAATTCACATTCTGTAGTATTTTATATATATACAGAATTAGAAATGCATTCAAAATATATCTGCTGCTTTAAGATGCATTTATGTCCCAGTATCATGTCTTCATGTCGGCTGACAGAAGCTTCTGATCGTCTCCCTAACGACCCAGGTCCAGCTGTTGCTACGGTAGCTGCTGCCTGCGCGGCCGCCCGTTCTCCATCGGGTTCCTGCGGTTCTGTAAGCAGGCCACGCTGCAGTTCTGCGTGGTGAAGCCGCTGATGGCCGCCGTCGCCGTGCTGCTGCAGGCCTGCGGCAGATACAGAGACGGAGACTTGGAGTGAGTCCGGCCGCAGACCCTCACGCCTCGGCCGTCTAATCTGTGTCTAATCCCGTTCCCGCCGTCTCGCCGCAGCGTTGCCGGCGGTTACCTGTACGTCTCCATCGTCTACAACGTCTCCGTCAGCCTGGCGCTCTACGCGCTCTTCCTCTTCTACTCCTCCACCAAAGAGCTGCTGAGCCCCTACAGACCCATGCTCAAGTTCCTCACCGTCAAGTCCATCATCTTCCTCTCCTTCTGGCAGGGTAGGAGTCTTCATCGCTCTTCATCATGGCGTCTTCATCACGTCCGTTAGCAACGCCAGGCTACCAGCTTCTCTGTCTAAACGCGAATAGATGTGATAAAGTACCGGAGTAGCAGAACGCTAACGCTACACACACCGCCCCCACCGTGGGTCCTGCAGCATGATGGTGGCAGCATCATGCTGCGGGAAGCAGGGTGGGGTTTATGGACGGAGTTAAATCAGGACCAGCAGCCAGAGACATTACAGGATGGTTCAGATCAGAGCAGACTCATGGCTTACAACGGCCTAGTTGAAGTCCAGACCTGAATCCACAGATTTTCTCCAACCAAAATGAAATATTCAGAATCTGTAGAATCAGATTCCCTTCATGTCGGGAATCTTTTACTGAACGTTTCTGGTTTTAGTTTCATTTACTCTTGTTTTTTTTGTTCAGGCATGTTGCTGGCCATCCTGGAGAAATGCGGGGCCATTCCTCAGATCAACTCTCCGGAGGTTTCCGTGGGCGAGGGCACGGTCGCCGCCGGTTACCAGAACTTCATCATCTGCATGGAGATGTTTTTTGCGGCTCTGGCCCTTCGGCACGCCTTCACCTACAAGGTCTACATGGACAAAGGCCTCAACTCCACAGGTCAGGGCGCTAAGCTAGGCGCTACAGCGTAAAGCTAGGCGCTAGAGCGCTAAGCTAGGCGCTAAGCTAGGCACTAGAGCACTAAGACAGGCGCTAGAGCGCTAAGCTAGGCGCTAGAGCGTTAAGCTAGGCGCTAGAGCGTTAAGCTAGGCGCTAGAACGCTAAGCTAGGCGCTAGAACGCTAAGCTAGGGGCTAGAACGCTAAGCTAGGCGCTAGAACGTTAAGCTAGGCGCTAGAGCGTTAAGCTAGGCGCTAGAGCGTTAAGCTAGGCGCTAGAGCGTTAAGCTAGGCGTTGAGCGCTAAGCTAGGCGCTAGAGTGCTAAGCTAGGCTCTAAAGCGCTAAGCTGGGCGCTAGCTTTCAGAGCGCTAAGCTGGGCGCTAGCTTTCAGAGCGCTAAGCTGGCGCTAGCTTTCAGAGCGCTAAGCTGGCGCTAGCTTTCAGAGCGCTAAGCTGGGCGCTAGCTTTCAGAGCGCTAAGCTGGGCGCTAGCTTTCAGAGCGCTAAGCTGGGCGCTAGCTTTCAGAGCGCTAAACTGGGCGCTAGCTTTCAGAGCGCTAAACTGGGCGCTAGCTTTCAGAGCGCTAAGCTGGCGCTAGCTTTCAGAGCGCTAAGCTGGGCGCTAGCTTTCAGAGCGCTAAGCTGGGCGCTAGCTTTCAGAGCGCTAA
>CAEGAE010034421.1:0-29926 GCA_903067095.1 Girardinus metallicus | reverse complement strand
TCAATAAAATCCCATGAGACAACTTGAAAATTGGACATTATGCCGCTGACACTTAGCTTTCGTCAACAACTCGGAGGTGGAAGTAAGAGCTATGTGTTACGCAAATAATGTTCCGGGCGGAACACGGTGCGCTAAATAATAACACAAATTAACGAAGTTTCGAGGCAGGTACATTTTCCTCGAGGAATTTTAGTAATCGAGGTACTGGAATCATTCGAGGAATCGTTTCTGCCCTAAATCAAAGTTTAATTCATGAAAGTTCAGAAATAATTTCATATTGAGTCTGGAAGTTCCCAGTAAGCTCTTCCCATTTCAGTAATACACAAAAAATATTCTACTGTTTGATTAAACTCTGCCGCCTACTGATCAAACCAGGACAAAGTTTCACTGTGTGTGTTTTGTCTTGTTTCTCTTAGAACAGAGACATTAACGCAGTGTCTCTCTCAGAGTTTGAACTTTCTTCTCTGTGTCTTCCAGGTTCTGGTGGAGCTCTCCAACAGACAGAAGGTGACAGTGAACAAAGATGACATCCAGAAGATGAACCCACCCAAGTTCAGCAAGGTGGAGGACATGGCTGCGCTCACGTTCCTCAACGAAGCGTCCGTCCTGCACAACCTGCGCGAGAGATACTTCTCCAGCCTGATCTACGTGAGAAACGCCGCCATCTTATCACTTGTGTTGGTGTTATATATTTATAGTTCCTACCAACTGTATCAGGTGATACTGTAAAAGTTTGATCTGCACATTTTCTTTTTCAAATCTGTACTCCCAGCATTCTAACACTAATTTGGCTAAACAGTTGAGCAGTTATCCTCCTACGGCTAGTTTTCACGTTAGCATGCTATTGTTACCCTGCAAACCATTTTCCTCAGAAAACTGGATCTCAGGTGTTGAAATTACTGTAAACGCAACTTAACTGTCGTTTTGTTTACACTTTAGAAATCAGTTGAATTGCTAAATGTTGTCCTCAGTCAACAGGCTAGCTACTACTAGCATTACCAGCCGATTACAAAGTACTTCTCTACATTGTTTGGATTCAAACACCACAGCTATTTTTTTAAGTCTTGATTAACATTTTGGATGACAACTTTCCACTTCTATTTTAGTGACAATATATTGAATTTGTTATACTCTTAAGTACAAATTTTGGCTAGTCTACCCACGTCTGTTTCATTTTTTTGTTTCTGCTCAAACCTCAGTCGGTCATAGAAGATGGCCGCCTGAAATGAGCCGGGTTCCGATTCTGGTTCTGGTTCTGCTGGTGATTTCTTCCTGTTAAAGGGGAGTTTTTCCTCTCTACTGTCACCACATGCATGCTTGGTATAAGGGATTGCTGTAAAGTCAACATCAACGCAAGTGATTGTTTACTGTTGCTACGTCCAGCAGCGAAAGCTTCAGTCGGTTTCATTCGACTGAAAAGTTTTTGACCTAATTTTAATAACCAACTGAGCTGAATGCACTGTTAGTGCCTCAAGTCGACATTTGTTGTGAATAGACGCTGCATAAATAACAGAATTAAATTAATGGCAGCTATATTTGGATTTTTAGGTATGAGTTTGCGCAGAACCTCAATTTTCTCTTAAATGCAACATCAGCTGGTATTTAGCTGATATTCCATCTTGAAAGTGACGTCATTATAGCTTTGTTAGCATGGTGATGTTAGCGATTGTTTACTTTAAAAGCCCTTCTAGGGACAAGCATAGCAAATTAGTCGCGACTATAAAAACTTTCTTTTTTTTGTTTATACTTGTCTTTATCAAATGAAAAAATGAAGAGGTTAGCATGTTAAAGCAAATGCTAAAGTAACGTCAGTGCTCACTTTATTACTATCTAACTTATTCAGCCTGCTAAAACTGATCTGTACAATCGCTTTACATTTTCTACAATATAATGAAGTAATGATGCACACTAACATAAAATCAAAGAAAAACTAATAAAACACAATTAATGCTTTAGGAAAATCACTGATCAGAGTTTTTCTTCTTTCATGCTAAAACTTTTAGCATGCTAACACACAGGTTTTGGGTTAATCTTTTACTTCCATAACTGAACAGAACAAAACTTTATTAAAACTATAAATGTTAGAGTCACTAGAAATGTTATAGCCATAAAAAGCAGTGAAGTTCAGTTTTAATCCAGATTTAAGTCTCAAGGATTAGCTGCTATGCTTTCTTTTTGGACTGAGGATTTTCTGGCAGATTCAACAGCTAATGCTTTGTTTTTCCTTTTCAGTTTTATAAAAATCCTGTAAAAAATACAGTCAGACATCTGTAGGTGTTTTAGCCTTGAAGTCCTTGTTGCAGAGCTAACAAGGTGAACAGAGACTGGAGTGATAATCCTGTGTTTATCCATCCAGATTAAACTACTTTCCAGGTCATATTTAGACAAACAGGAGAATATTTTAACATAATGCAGGTAAAAAAGTGACTTTATCCTTTTTGTAAAGTAACTGGGGCTTCTTTCCTCCCCAGACGTACTCGGGTCTGTTCTGTGTGGTGGTGAATCCCTACAAGATGCTGCCAATATACTCGGAAAAGATCATCGAGATGTACAAGGGCAAGAAACGCCACGAGGTGCCGCCGCACATCTACTCCATCACGGACAACGCCTACAGGAACATGCTGCAGGGTAATTTCAGGACATGTTGCTGCTGGAGTCATTCTCACACTGTGTTTTGCTCATATGAGGCTAACATTGTAATAAAAAATAAAAATTTTTTGTAAAAGCCACCAGAAAAGATCAAGTTTTGATGTGAATTTGATAAACTGGTATTGGTATAAAAAGGTTACATTTCAGAGTTTAACAAGAAAAGTAAAAATGCAATGTAGTTGAAGCTAAAATACAAAATTTTACAAAGTATTTTTTGACCAGTTTCTAGTGCAAATATCTTAGTGCACTTGATAAAAGACAAAACTAACTAAAAGTCACTTTTCAGCATGATATAGGAGCTTGTTTTTAGGCAATATTTCCTTATTACTGATTAAAAGCTACTAGCTCCATTGGCAGATTATTTTACCTATAACAAGACATTTAGTTTTTTTGATGTTATAAATGGATCTAGTACATTTTCATCAAGCTCCTACGTTCTTCTGAAAAGTTACTTATAAGTCAGTTTTGTCTTATTTCAAATGTTCCAAGATATTTGCACTAGAAACTGCACAGAAATACTTGGTAAGCTGTTTGATAATTTTGTCTGTAGGGGCTTCCTTACACCTGTGAATATGTAAAATCCTGATCTTCAGTGTTTGAGTTTGTTTACGAACACTGGAGTTATTCCTCATCTTCTAGCAGACGAGCTGAGCTTCCAGATGAGCGAGGAGACTGAAGCCTCGGAGCGTGCCGACCTCAAACTACCTCGCAACTTTCCATTCAGCTCCAGAACGGCCATACATGGAGCAGTCGGCCCGGATCGCAGCAACAGAACCACCTGCTAAATTTAGATCAGAACTAAAAGAGGTCCGTCTCAGAGTTCAGGATTTTAGCTAAACTTCACTGATTCCCTCTCTGTCTCTCCACAGATCGTGAGGATCAGTCGATTCTCTGCACGTGAGTCAAAACACGCCACAAACCGTCACTTTCTGGAGGAAATGCCTGATATAAAGAAGAGTTTACCCTTTAATGTTTTTTAATCCTGTGAGTCATGAAATTATATATAGGGCTGTCCTGATAAGCAATAAATCAATTAATCGCATGATTTATCAAAAACTGGATGGTAAAAGTCTTCAGTCTGGTGTTTTGTTTCAACTAGAACTTTTTCGAAGGACAATTTTGTTTTCAGAGACTTCATAATTCATTTTATTTGTTGTTTTGTTTATTTATTTTGAATATTTAAAATGTCGTCCACTTCCAGTGTTAAATGTTAATTAGAATCTAAAGTTTATTGATATTAGAGAAAGTTTCTTATGTCGTTAACATTATATTACTTGAAAATGGCTTCAAAACAACATTATCGTTTATCGCACTGACTTCTGCCAGAATTTATCATCCAACAAAATGTGTTCAGACCCAGTTAAGAAAAGAGAAAGCAAACATGTACGATCTTGGAAAAGAATGTTTTGGGGGTTTTTCGTAAAAGAAATGAGGATGAACAAATAATCGGAGTTGTGCTGCTTCTTAAAAAAGT
The DNA here is from genome assembly GCA_903067095.1 of Girardinus metallicus. NCBI lineage: Eukaryota > Metazoa > Chordata > Actinopteri > Cyprinodontiformes > Poeciliidae > Girardinus > Girardinus metallicus. The sequence continues at coordinate 25,803 of CAEGAE010034421.1, read as the reverse complement.
GAAATATTTTTCTAATTAGTGGCGAGTCCGGAGCCGGGAAGACGGAAAACACCAAGAAGGTGATTCAGTACCTGGCTGTCGTCGCCTCGTCACATAAAGGCAAGAAAGACGTCAACCCTGTGAGTAGAAATTACAGACGAAACGCTCAGAGAGAAAATTCATTTTAAAAAGCACCGATTCCTGCAGATTCTTTGAGTTTTATTTTGTTTGGTTTGTTTGTAAAATTGTTTTTAGGTTTTAGATTTCCTGTTGATCTGTTTTCAGTTTATTTTCAGTTTTAAAAATTTTTTTTAGTTAAAATGTTTTTTTCAATTTAAAATTTTTCAGTTTCAGCTTTTTCAGTTCTAAATTTATTCTTTGGTATTAATTTTTTCAGTTTTAAAATTATTTCTCAATGTCATATTTTTTGTTTGTTTCAAAGTGGTTTGAATAAAACAGGAGGCTTTTTTTCCAGGTTTTATTTTTTAGTTCAAAATTTTTATTTGATCAAACTTTATGGTCCTAATTTAGCTCCGTAGATCCTGGATTGGAGCTGGCATGTTTTTCCCAGCATGTGTAGCATATGGGTCCTTAAACAGGCTTGTCAGGTTAACTGTCATCTATAAATCGCTCTTCGGTAAATTTTCGCTCTACCGCGATGCGGTTCCAACGTTTCCTGACTGAAATCCACCTTTAGATTTTCTCCTTTGTTCTGTGAAAGCATGAATCTGTAGTAAAGCATATATTTTACTGCATGTGACAGGAATCGGTTGCTGCAGCTGTGGCCAAGGTGAGAACAGACTGATGCTGTTTTCTTCTTCCTGCTGGGGCTTTTGGTTTCCTTCTGCATCCTTCTGAATGAGAAATAATGACAAAAACAAACGAGTTAGAGTCCATATTACCTCATAAATCCTCCATAATGATAACTGAGAGTTACACTCATGGGTTTTCTGACTGAAAACTGATTGCTGCTTGATCCCAAGCCTTTTCTGCTCGGCTGTTTCATAAGCTTAAAAAATAGCCCTTAATTTTTAACAACTTGTTTTTCTGATTCTTCCAGCAGCAGCAGTCAGGATCTCTGGCTTATGTGAGTAAAAATCCAGTTTCATTCATTTCTGCCGTTCATTTGAGGAACAACAGTAGTTCATTAAATAATGTCCTACCTGTTTCTGGCCTGCAGGGGGAGCTAGAGAAGCAGCTGCTGCAGGCTAATCCCATCCTGGAGGCTTTTGGAAACGCCAAGACCATCAAGAATGACAACTCCTCCAGATTTGTACGTTTTGCTCAACATTCAATCTTAGTTTTTATTATTTCGTTCATTTAACAAACACTCACGGACCACCTAGCTTTAAAAAACACGTGGAAATCAAAAAACTAATTGTTCTTTATTGTTGTGCGGATTAATAACATTATCCATTTGTAATTTAGGAGCGTAATAAAAGAAAAACAGACTTCTGTTGCTTAGACAGAAACAGAAATCCTCTTCTGCACCATAAAATGTAAAACTATCTAACCATTTCTATAGATTGTAGTTATTTATATTTATTCACCGATTGAATAATTTTAAACAAAATAAAAATAAGAACTGTTGATGTGTGCAGAGCATTATAAGCAAGCCAAGTCTTAAAAAACAACAAACAGCTCTCACTACTGTGTGTCAAACGTAAACAGCACCACTAGGCGCCCCCTGGTGGTCCGCCAGTTTTAGAAAGAGCTTTAAACATTTGGCACCAATATTGTCAGATCTGAAGAAGGTGACCAACTTCACTCAAGTGAAAAACAAAAATTAAATTCCACTTGTTCTCATGATAAATGATCCCTAGCATTCCCAGAGGTGGACTCTGTTTTTGCTTCAAGTTAAGAGAAATTCAAGGAACCAGAGTGAAGTGTCACATGGCTGCTGTCCTTCCACAGGGGAAATTCATCAAACTAAACTTTGACGTGACCGGCTTCCTCGTTGGGGCGAACATTGACACCTGTATCCTTATCCAGCAAAGTTTTTCCGCCTTCCTTTTCCTACATCAGCCGCTGTAAAGGTTTCCTGCTTAACTCCAGCCGATCTGAACAGACCTGCTGGAGAAGTCACGCTGCATTCGTCAGGGCAACACAGAGAGAGCCTTCCACATCTTCTACTACATGGTGGCCGGAGCGAAAGACAAGATGAGGGGTGAGAGTTTAGAGAAAATAGCAAGCTTTGGGACTTGAAGGAAACTTTCTCCTGCTCTTAAGGTCAGTGCTGCGGTGTTTGTCTGGATGATAACTGTGAGTTTGTGTTGTTGCAGAGGAGCTGCTGCTGGAGGGCTTCAACTGCTACCGTTTCCTGGTAGCGGGACACGTGGAGGTTCCCGGTCAGCAGGATGACGAGCTTTTTGACGAGACTCTGGAAGCGATGGAGATCATGGGCTTCACAGAGGAGGAGAGATTAGGTACTAACAGACGTGATTGATTGATTGATTAGTGGATGGATGGTTTGATGTTGTTCTAAGCTGTAAATTGTCGGCCATCTTGTTTTTCAGGGATGCTGAAGGTAGTCTCCACAGTTCTCCAGCTGGGAAACATCAAGTTTGAGAAGGAGAGGAACAACGAGCAGGCCACCATGCCCGACAACACCGGTAACCACGGTAACACTGCGTCACGGCTCCGAGAGGAAGCGCCGCAGCTTCTCTGACCCCTTCTCCCGTTTCAGCGGCTCAGAAGGTGTGCCACCTGCAGGGCATCAACGTGACCGACTTCACCCGCGCCATCTTGACGCCCAGAATCAAGGTGGGGCGGGAGGTGGTGCAGAAGGCCCAGACCAAGCAGCAGGTACTCACTGTTCACACATCGCTTAACGGGAACCAAGTTTTTATACTTCTATTTGGGTCTCAACTGCTTCTAAAAACTGTAGAGTTTTTGGCAATGTGTTCAATGTTTTTTGGTGTCTGGAAAATGAGCCGTTTCAAAAACCTTCCAATTGTTAAGTCATACTGTCGTGTTACCTAGCAACTTAAGCTGAGCTCCAGCATGTTTGGTCAGCTTGTTTTACTGCTGTATGCCCTGTACAACGGCTGCTGGAAAAGGCAAGTGTTTTGTTGTTGACTTACCATCCAGAAGCCACTTGCTGCATTATTGTTGCTTGTGCAGGAGGCTCCACTTCTACTTTTCAAAGATATACAGTTGTATAATTGCGCATCTGTTCACAGTCTTTTTCACATGTGAGCGTAAACGTTGAGTTGAGGTAGGAGGCGTGGCCAGCAGCATCTTATTCGAATTTAAAGTGACAAGACGCCATAAAACAGCTCAAAATAGGAAGAACTGACTAGATTAAAATCTCATTTTATAAGATTGATTTTCTGAAAAAAAAAATTAATCAACATGTTTTATTTAGAGCATGGACTTACCCTAACCTGTTCAAGGGAGAACAATAGGTCAATTCTTCTAAACTTTCTTAAAATGATGCACCTTCTTCAGGCTGATTTTGCAGTGGAGGCACTGGCCAAGGCCATGTACGACCGCTTGTTCCGCTGGATCCTCGCCAGAGTCAACAAGACGCTGGACAAGAGCAAGAGACAGTCGTCCTCCTTCCTGGGAATCCTGGACATCGCTGGCTTTGAGATCTTCGAGGTGAATCCTCCCTGAAGAACTTCCTTTGGTCGGTTGGTTTCACTGAGTTTCCGTCCGTTTTCTGACCTGCAAAGTCTTTCCTCCTGTAGGACAACTCGTTCGAGCAACTCTGCATCAACTACACCAACGAGCGTCTGCAGCAGCTCTTCAACCACACCATGTTCATCCTGGAGCAGGAGGAGTACAAGAGGGAGGGCATCGAGTGGAACTTCATCGACTTCGGCCTGGACCTGCAGCCCTGCATCGAGCTCATCGAGAGGCCGGTGAGCGCTCCTGCAAGCATGGCGGTCAAAATGACCCCTGGAGTCAAAATGGCCCCTAGAGTCAAAATGACCCCTGCGGTAAAAATGACCCCTGGAGTCAAAATGGCCCCTAGAGTCAAAATGACCCCTAAGGTCAAAATGACCTCTGCTGTCAAAATGACCCCTAGAGTCAAAATGACCCCTAGAGTCAAAATGACCCCTGGAGTCAAAATGGCCCCTGGAGTCAAAATGACCCCTGGAGTCAAAATGACCCCTGGAGTCAAAATGACCCCTGCGGTCAAAATGACCCCTGCGGTCAAAATGACCCCTGCTGTCAAAATGACCTCCGGGGCCAAATGACCCCGCAGTATCAGCAGGTTTTCTCATTCCTTGTGGTTTCCAGAACAATCCCCCTGGCATCCTGGCGCTGCTGGATGAGGAGTGCTGGTTCCCGAAAGCCACCGATCAGTCGTTCGTGGACAAACTGCTGAACACCCACACGGGTCACGTGAAGTTCTCCAAACCCAAACAACACAAAGATAAGCTGATGTTCTCGGTGCTTCACTACGCTGGAAAGGTAACAGAAACAACATCAGATGGAAATTTTCTTTTGATTTAGTTTCTCTATAATTTAAAAATGACGGATGACCTTCAGATTCATCTGTCACCGTTTAAGAAATCCGGTCAAAGATGGAAAGTATTGTGTTCATGCAACATCTGAGTGGAAGGAGGAAATACTGCCACCTGCAGGTGGGAGGTAGCATCACATAAACTCAAAGTTTCTGACCATTTTAGCGTGAAGAAATGTGGGAATCTGAAGATTTTTCATTGATTTCAGCTATTTTTGTTTATTCCTGACTTAATTCTGGTAATATTATCTCCTTATTTTTGAATAATTACAACATTATTTTCAAAATGAAAACATTTCTTTTCCTAGCCTGGCACCAACACTCTGTCATACTGGCATTGGTGAGAAAGTAGCAGAAGTTTAAGGAAAACTCTCAGAAAGTTTGGTCAACTATTCATAAAGACAACTTTAAAAGATCACAAGGAATTATACCTGCACACCACAAATTATTAGTAAACACGAGCTCAGAACCATTTTTGAGAGCGACTTTCTGGGAGGTTTTCTGTTTTCTTTCCCCCTCCAGGTGGATTACAACGCAGCCAACTGGCTGACTAAGAACATGGATCCCCTGAATGACAACGTGACGGCTCTGCTCAACAACTCCTCCAGCGGCTTCATCCAGGACCTCTGGAAAGACGGTCAGTCCTCCGATCGCACACGTTCAGACGCCTCTAGGCGCTCTCCGTTGCCGCGGTAACACCGTTCTGCGTCATCGCCCTGCAGTGGACCGAGTGGTGGGCCTGGACACCATCACCAAGATGTCGGAGAGTTCTGTTCCCAGCTCCACCAAGTCCAAGAAGGGGATGTTTCGCACGGTGGGTCAGCTGTACAAGGAGTCTCTGGGGAAGCTGATGACCACGCTGCACAACACGCAGCCCAACTTCGTCCGCTGCATCATCCCCAACCATGAGAAGAGGGTGAGCGCCGCTTTTCTCTGCCGCTGGCTGCAAACGGCCGGCGCGGCCTTCCTGTGATCTCATTGGCTGCTGCGGCTCTGCAGGCCGGGAAGATGGACGCCCACCTGGTTCTGGAGCAGCTCAGGTGTAACGGCGTGCTGGAGGGCATTCGGATCTGCAGGCAGGGATTTCCAAACCGCATCGTTTTCCAGGAGTTCAGACAGAGGTGAGGGAGCATCTCTAGTAGAACATTCAGAGGGAAATTTGAGCCGATACATTGTCCCAGTAATCAATGCAAAACATGATAATATTGTTATTTTAAGAACATTTTCTACTAATGTAATAATGGCTTATATCCATTCGAAGATAAAATAAAAATTAACGCTGAAACTGGAAAACACTTTAAAAATGCAAAATAAACAAAACAACTGAAACAACGATTAAAATGTTTTCTCTGCTTGATGCTGATGAGCTGATCCTTATTAAACAACCAAAATCTTCTCCACGACTGCAGGATTTGTCTTTCCTCATTTAAGAAATGAGAAGCTCCTGGTGGCGTCAGCTGAGGTTTAAAAACCTCCGTCCTATTTGCACGGTTAAATTCAGGTGGTGACTGTTGTTTTTTGGCCAGGCAGTTTGTGGTGGTAAATGTCCTCACCTGTGTGCAGGTATGAGATTCTGGCTGCCAACGCCATCCCTAAGGGCTTCATGGATGGAAAGCAGGCCTGCTGTCTGATGGTGAGCTTTTATTTTGAAATCTGTTATTGAAACGAGTGTACAGAACAAGATCTTGGCCATCCTCTACTGTAGATCCGAGCATAAATCAGTTTTATCGATTAATCAGGTTTTTGATTTTTGAAGACTGAAGTTAAATTAAAATCTGATCTTTTATTTTTAATCCATGTCGCCCTCCGTTCCTCAGGTGAAGCACCTGGATCTGGACCCGAACCTGTACCGCATCGGTCAGAGTAAAATGTTCTTCAGGACGGGAGTTCTGGCTCAGCTGGAAGAAGAGCGAGACCTCAAGCTGACGGTCGTCATCATCGCCTTCCAGGCGCAAGCGCGCGGCTTTCTGGGGCGAAAGTGAGAGGATTCATTTCAGGGAATCTGGGCCTGAAGTTGTTTATGAGCCAATGGGTGATGATTTGTGTTTTCAGAGCGTTTAGTAAACGTCAGCAGCAGCTGACGGCCATGAAGGTCATCCAGAGGAACTGCGCTTGCTACCTCAAGCTGAAGAACTGGCAGTGGTGGAGGCTGTTCACCAAGGTCCGAACTGGATGTTAGGCTTGATCCCACATGCATCCTGACATTTAACCCTAACCAGATCAATGTGTGGACCAGGTGAAGCCGCTACTGCAGGTGACCAGACAGGAAGAGGAAATGGGCCAAAAGGAGGAGGAGCTAAAGGCGGTGCGTGAGGTGGCGGCTAAGACTGAAGCTGAGCTGAAGGAAATCTCCCAGAAACACACTCAGGTGAGTCAGACGCAGCATTTACCCATTTCATCTGGAGAAGCAATTAGGAATGAAACAATTAATTGATTATTGATATAATTATCGCGTAATGTAATAATCAATTAACCATTAATTGGAGTATACAGACTCTAGAAATTACCGTTTCCTGAGTAAACACCACACTCAGAGCAGTAATTAAACCAAAACCGTACAAAAAATATAAACATTTTGCATTTAAGATGAAAAAGCTTTGTTGTCTGTAAAGCTGTCTACCCAGAACTCCGGTGCTAATTTTAGCTACATCTGGTTCAAACTCTACAAAAAAAATCCTCCTATTAAACACCTTTTGCGTCCAGTTATTAATCCAAAAACCCATTAACAGATTAGCAGACAATGCAACTTTAGCTTCGGATGTATCCTTTGCTACAAACGATCAAGTGTTCATTAAAGGAATGCTGTTGCATTTTAGGCAATAAAATGTTTATTTTCTTTTTTAATAAAATGAATAGAATTATTTGCACCGTTTAATGGATTTTTAATATTGTATAAAAATATGAAAAGTTTGCAGAATGTGCAGATTTGATGTCAGGGTAATCAATTAATCGCCAGAATAACCGATTAATCATCAGAATTAGCAATTAATCATCAGAATAATCTATTTCTAAAATAATTGTTGCCACAGCCCTGCCTTAGTCTTTTTTTAATCCATATCCAAGAATCTTTGACTTAAAAAAAGTTCTGTATCTTGCAGAAAAGTTACTTGTAAGTTATTTTTGATTAAATGAAAACTCTGGAGAACATGGTCATTTTTATCTGATTAAAAATGACCAAATAATTGTCGATTATTTTGACAATTAATCGTCAAAATAATCGATTACTAAAATAATCGTTAGTTGCAGCCCTGGAAGCAGTGACGTGGTTAAAGACGGAGGCTTGTGGTTGCAGCTGGCTGAGGAGCGAGCGCAGCTGGAGCTGAAGCTGCAGGCCGAGACGGAGCTGTATGCCGAGGCGGAGGAGATGCGCGTGCGTCTGGAGGCCAAGAAGCAGGAGCTGGAGGAGGTGCTGCATGAGATGGAGGCGCGGCTGGAGGAGGAGGAGGAGCGCAGCGTCGTCCTGCAGCAGGAGAAGAAGGACATGGAGCAGCAGCTGCAGGTTCTCCTAACTTTATTCAGCTCAGTAAAACAATGAAAAAGGGTTCCAAACTGGTTGCTATGGCGACTCCTGACAGTTATGGAACAATATTGATGGAAACAAATGTTTTAATGCAAGAATCCTGCAAAATAGTTTCAAATCAGTTCAATTGTAGTCAGTTCAGTTAAGCTCTGTTCATTTCCTGTAATGTAGTTCAGTTCAGTTCTGTTGACCAATTTATTCAGTTCAAGTTTCTTCAGCTCAGATCAGTTCAGTTCTATTCAGTTTAACTTAGTTTGGTTTAAGTCGGTTCAGTTCTATTAAACTGAATCCTCCTAAGCTCTTTGTCTCGGTTCAGATCAATTCAAATCAGTTTCTCTCAGTTAAAGTTTGTCTGGTTCAAATCAGTTCAGTTTCATTTAATTCTGTTTAATGCAGTGCAGTTAAATGTTCAGTTAATTTATTCATATGTTGTTATTTATGTGCATTTTGAAAATTACAAAAATAAAGTAAATATGTGTCCTTTTTGTCTACTTTAAAAAAGACGCTGATGGTCTTAGGAGGTTAAAACTTGAATTTACGATTGATTTGGTGTTCTTGGACTAACTGGTGCAATTTTGTGTCTTTCAGCTGATGGAGACGCACATCGCAGAGCAGGAAGACGCTCAGCAGAAGCTCCAGCTGGAGAAAACGGCGGTGGAGGGGAAAGTGAAGAAGATGGAGGAGGACATCATGCTAATGGAGGATCAGAACAACAAGCTGCAGAAGGTATCAGAAGGACACGTTTTTTTTTTTTAAATCTGCAGTTTCAGGATGTTTTCCTTCTGACTTCCTGTCGTTTTCAGGAGCGAAAGCTTCTGGAGGAGCGCTTGGCTGATATGAGCTCCAACCTGGCAGAGGAGGAGGAGAAGTCAAAGAATCTGACCAAACTCAAGGCCAAACATGAGTCCATGATCTCCGACCTGGAGGGTGAGGCAGCATTGATTATTGATTATTATTATTCCTTATTATTTTTGTCATGATTTTCAGCAGTTTTCTAAAATTTTTGGTGGTGAAATGTTGCAAACTTTGTAGAACAAATTTGATAGAGTTAATGGAGTCCCGTATTCTCGTGGAGAAACAAAACGCACACACTTATTGAATAACGCTGCTGGCTTTAAGTCCCAATCCAAAAAGTAAGTTCCCCAAAAAAGGTGGAAGAATGGTGGAATCACAAAAACTGCTCTAAAACAATGCACTGTTTGTTTTTACCTGTTATGTTGCCCCATACCAACCACTTTTTTACATTTCTGAAACCATCGCACCTGAGAAATCCACACATTCACCCAAAATCATTCTCACAGAGTGGAAACACGAGGTAACCAATAAATCAGCAAACCTGAAACTTTCCCATGTAGCAGTTTGATCTTTATTTACATAATTTAGCCTGAAGAAACACAAATGCCCAGTGGAGATTCTTTCTGCTTTTTGTCTCCAGTTCGTATGAAAAAGGAGGAGAAGGCTCGTCAGGATGTGGAGAAGGCAAAGAAGAAGGTGGATGCAGAGCTGACCGACCTGCAGGAGCAATACGCCGACCTGCAGGTGCAGCTAGCCGAGCTACGAGCTCAGTTAGCGGCTAAAGAGGAGGAGCTCCAGGCTACACAGACCCGGTGAGCCCAAAACCAGTATCAGCATCAACCAGTATGCTGTGGTCATACTGCGCTGTAGATCCACCCTAATGAATCATTTCTCTGTTCACAGTATAGAGGAGGAGAGCATCCAGCGCGCAACGCTGGTTAAGAAAGTTCGTGAGTTGGAAGCGTTGCTGTCGGAGCTGCAGGAGGACCTGGAGGCGGAGAGGGCGGCGCGGGGGAAGGCGGAGGCCGCGCGACGGGACCTCGGAGAGGAGCTGAATGCACTGCGCTCCGAGCTGGAGGACAGTTTGGATACCACCGCTGCTCAACAGGAGCTACGGTCTGTGAAAACCCACACATCCCATAATAACCCACAGGCTACGCTCACCAATAGAGTCTTGATTTACTGAGTTTGTTTTTATCCACTAAAAATGTAACAACTCTTTTTTTGAGATAATTAAAGTAAACCGTAGCATCATCTGCATAGAGAGTAATTTGGGTGCCGTTTTTTTCCATTCTTGTTGCCGTTTTCTTCCTCATGGTTACGTTTTTTTTGTTGTTTCATATTGTTAGAGCAAAACGAGAGCAGGAAGTAGCAACGCTGAAGAAAGCTATGGAAGACGAGGGGCGGAGCCACGAAGCTCAGGTCCAGGAGCTTCGTCAGAAACACAGTCAGGCTGTGGAAGAGCTGACCGAGCAGCTGGAGCAAGCCAAAAGGGTCAGATCACGTCATAAAATAAACTTGAACTTTTTATCCCAGGAGGTTTCTCATTTGGCTCCGTCTCCTTCCCTCCAGGTGAGGGCCAGTCTGGAGAAAGCCAAACAAGCTCTGGAGAAAGAGTCGGCAGACTTGAGCGCCGAGTTAAGATCCCTTTCCAGCTCAAAACAAGACGTGGAGCACAAGAAGAAGAAGGTGGAGGCTCAGCTGAACGATTTAAACTCCCGATTCAACGAAAGCGAGCGGCAGAGGAATGAGCTCGGGGAGCGAGTATCGAAGCTGAATGTGAGTCAAAACATCTACATTTTACCAAATGCTCCAGATGAAACTATGGAAATATCCCCAGGTCAAGCTTAGTAGCGTAGCACATTTCAGCAACAACAGGTCTTTAATGCACTATGGTGCTAAACTGCTCAGTGATTTATAAACTAACAACAGTATTTTAAAGTGTACTCTCAGTGGAAGGACTGTAGAACCTGCTGCTGTGCTCCGTCTTCCTGGTTTTAGTCAGAACACCAGCAGCAGCGTTCTGGATCTGATTGATTTTTTTAGGCAGACCTGTTGCAGTAATCGATGCGACTAAAGATAAATGCACGGATGAGTTTCTCTAGATTTTTTTGGGGCATTAGTCATTAAACCCTGGAAATGTTCTTGAGGTGATGGAAGGTTGACTTTGTAACCGTCTTTATGTGGCTCTGAAGGTTCAGGTCAGAGTTCAGTCTGATCTCTAGTTCCCAGCTGTAATAACTGAAGCTGTGTGTGACTCTAGATCGGTTCTCTTTGTGTACAAAGATAAAAGCTTCGGTTTCTGTTCAGCTGGAGGACGTTACGGCACATCCACTGGTGACATCATAATGTAGAGCTGTGCATCTACATTATAGAGCTATAATGTAGATACATTACCTGTTAGGTAGCCAACAGCTGTAGCACTACTTCATGCACTAAGGGACTAGGTGGCAAATGATATCAGAAGATCAAATTCGTCTACCGGAGCTGTTGTCAGTAATCAACAGAAATAACACAAAAGAATAACTGCTTTCAATACCATGTATTTAAAAAAAAGGGAAAATTAAAGTGAACCACAAGACACAAAACATACATAGAACCCAAAAATAAATACAAAATATATATACACAGTACTGCAGTAAATCTTCCATATAATGTGCACAAAAGTCCTACATTTCCCCTGCAGTCAGCACAGAGTCTGACTGACACACATTTGAAAAGCCCATAGTTTGATCGTCCAGATAGTCGAGGTGAAAATGTCCAGAGATAAGGTGAATAATGGATTGTGTGTCTGTATGGTGAGATGGAGGGAAACACTACAGACCATCAGCCTGGACTGAATTTCAGGTTCTCCTGGCACGGCCAGAGGTCAGAAGCTCGTCAACCTTTAACCCCAACAAGGGTCACCTGGCCTGCATTCAAATAAACAGGACCAGTAAATTACCAGCCTGCTAGTTAACTAGACTTGTTTCAGTTATTATACACAGAAATAAATGCAGTTATCCACAATCAAATCTTTAAGAAAAGATATCAGCATTTATCTCATTATCTTAAACACATTTATTGAATTTAAGGATTTAGATCATGTAATAATTGATGATCAACAATTAGCATTGGCTACCACCAACGACATGCTAACAAACAAACACTGTGTTCACTACTCACCAGTGCATGACAGCTTCATGGCTCCCAGCTCGCTGGATGTTCAGATCGACAGGATTTTTATATTGGGAGTTTTAAAAAGTGCATAATAAACAAAGAGATGAACTAATTGTTTGGAAGCACAAACCTGCAGCTCCTTTGTCTCCAGCTCTCCCCCTCACACCTGACTGGGAAAGCTGGAGCAGGTCTGAATAACCACTGCAGGTGCAGTGATTGGCTGAATGCTGTGTGACTGACTGTCACTCTGACCAATGGAGCAGCAAAGGCGGGATGAAGGCCAATTTTCTACCCTGGGTCACCCATTGGCCGTTAGGTAGCTAACAGCCAATGGGTTAGCTACTTCCCATTGGCTGAGGTAGCTAACCTCAGCCAATGGGAACATGTACATATTAATTATGAGAGGTTCTAGGAATGAGCCTTGCTCATTTACAAATATATAAAATACATTTACACGCTCATGATGCTCTCGTTCATACAGCAGAGCATACTTTAAGGTTTATTATTATTTTTACTTTGAGGTTTTTGAGCTATAAAAGAGTTCTGCTCTGTTAGATGGAGCTGGAAAGCGTGACCGGCCTGCTGAACGAAGCTGAGGGGAAGAACATCAAGCTGAGTAAAGACGTCTCCGGTCTGTCCTCTCAGCTCCAGGACGCCCAGGTGAAACACTCACCTTACGATGTAAACACGGCTGGTCCTAAACCACTGAGCCCACCTTCCTTCCCTCCAGGAGCTGCTGTCTGAGGAAACCCGTCAGAAGCTGAATCTGTCTGGACGGCTGCGTCAGATGGAGGAGGACAGGAACGGCCTGATGGAGCAGCTGGAGGAGGAGGCGGAGGCCAAACGCGCCGTAGAAAGACAAGTGTCCAGCCTCAACATGCAGGTCAGTAACACAAACCAACATTCCTGTCCAGAGGAAAGGAGAGCAGAAGGAAGGTAAACATCTGACACTAACAATCAGGTTTTGTTGTTTTGAATCTGGAAAAACTGAAAGATTTTTAGTCATTTTGTGATTTTATCGCCACAAAACTCTGTTTGATATCAATAAAAACGACTTTTAATAAAAACTCAGACCAAAGTGGAGATTTTAGAAAACTCTGTTTATGTTTGTGTGTATATTTGATAATATACAAATAATTCACCAATATATACAAAAACCTGCTTAACACGATTCCCAATTTATGTTTTCTGTTGCTTTAATAACTTTTTATTCTGTTATGCTCAATTTCTATATCTATTCACAAAAATAAACAAACTGGCGCCATGTTGAAAAAGTACCAATTATTTCACTTATAAGGTGGGAAAACATTTTGTTACATAATCTGGAAATAGTATTTGATCGATATTAAATAATTGTTTACTTAAGACAAGCTCTTACTGCTTACAGAGTTACTTTAAGTTAATTTTGTCTTATTTCAGGTTTGCTAAGATATTTTCTCTGGAAACTAGACAAAATTACTTGGTGAGATTTCGTCTTTATGCAGTGAAAGACGATTAACAAACTGTTGGTCTAACAGGAGATAAAATTTATGCAACCAGGTTTTTTTCACCTTCTCGTGTTTTTTGTAGTTTTTCAGTTGAGTTTTGTATCTATGTGTCACATCAAAGGTAGAAAAATGTTTTTAAAAAAATTTATTACTGAATTTTTATGTTGTTTTTTTTCCAACACTGGACGTCTGAGATCTACTGGATTAAACAGAGTTAACATTTTTATGCATTTGCACAAGACCTGATGTTTTCTGGCAAGATATTTATGCCACAGTCTGAAATGCAGCGTTCCTTTACGACAAAAGCACATTTTTATTCCCAACCTGCTTTTCTTGACTCTCTCCTGACTGCTTTCCAGCTTTCTGACCACAGGAAGAAGCTGGAGGAGATGTCGGCGGCAGTGGAGCTGCTGGAGGAGGGGAGGAAGCGGCTGCAGCGCGACCTGGAGGCCGCCCACGGCGAGTACGAGGAGAAGGCGGCGGCCTACGACAAGCTGGAGAAGAGCCGCGGCCGGCTGCAGCAGGAGCTGGAGGACGTCCTGATGGACCTGGACGCCCAGCGGCAGCTGGTCTCCAACCTGGAGAAGAAGCAGAAGAAGTTTGACCAGGTCAGGGGTCAAACTCTACAATCCTACCTTCGGTCCAGCTACTTAAGACTTGGCCGTAAAAATTACATGATCTTTTAAAAGAAACAAGACAAAAAGAAAACTAAATACATACAAGAAAAAAGAAATATTGCTATGGGAACAAAGTAATAAATTTATAACTTTATATTGCGAGAATAAAGTAGTAGAAGTAATAAAAGAATAAAGTAATAATAAGACGTTATTATTGTAATTCTACGTGTTTATTCTCATAAAACTACAACTGTATTCTCATTATTTTGACTCGTATGAGACTAATGCACAAGAATAAAGTCGAAATAATACAGAATAAAGAAACAGGATTACAAGGGTGATGTCATATTATTAATTTGTTCTTGTTTTACTTCGACTCGTACAAGAATAAAGTTATAATATTACGTCATATTATGACTTTATTCTCTTTTATTTTTTAAAGTATTTTTCTTAGTATGGTCCTGACACTCCATCATGTTACCAGTTTATTGTTTTTATCAGTGCATTCTGCCGCCGCCGGCCCTTTAAGGATCTTCCTGACCTTGAATTGACCTGAAATGAAGTGATTTTGACTCCGTGCTTTGAACTGTTTCCGTTCTGTTTGAACGTCCCGATCTCCTGCGGTGAAACCAGAACACTGTTGTTGTGGTGGGTCTCCGCTGTCCTGCAGATGCTGGCCGAGGAGCGGTCGGTGTCGGCCCGGTTTGCGGAGGAGCGCGACCGGGCGGAGGCGGAGGCGAGGGAGAAGGAGACCCGGGTGCTGGCCCTCAGCCGGGCGCTGGAGGAGAAGCAGGGCGTCCTGGAGGAGGCCGAGAAGGCCGCCAAGGCCCTGCGGGCCGACATGGAGGACCTCATCAGCTCCAAGGACGACGCGGGGAAGAGCGTAAGACGGAAACCCGCAAGAAACGTTGACCCGGGCGAAGCAGGTGGAGCTGACCTCTGACCCTCCGCCAGGTTCATGAGCTGGAGAAGGCCAAGCGCGCGCTGGAGGCCTTCGTGGAGGAGATAAGGACGCAGATGGAGGAGCTGGAGGACGAGCTGCAGGTGGCGGAGGACGCCAAGCTGCGTCTGGAGGTCAACAGCCAGGCGCTGCGGGCGCAGCATGAGCGCGAGCTGCAGGCCCGCGACGAAATGGGCGAGGAGAAGAGGAAGCAGCTCCTCCGTCAGGTCAGAGCGTCCAGCATGACTCATGACCCTTAAACTGCTCATTTTATTCAGCTGCATTTTAACTTGGGGCCAACATTTTATAGACGATTAATCAAATTAATCGTGATTCATCTAAACTAATTTTAGTTATCAATTAAACTGGAGTATACAGACTTTAAAAATGACCATTTGCTGAGAAAAGTGCAGTAATTAAGACAAAACTTTAAAATATATACTTTTATTTAAAAACTTATTTGTCTTTAAATTTGTTCAACCAACGACTCAAGTGGCATTTTAACCTTTTTAAATTCTGTTTATAAAGATCTCATTTATGCACCTTCTGCCAAACATTTATTAATCAAAAACATAACTACAGATTAGTAGACAGTATTTTTCTTTTGCTAGAAAATATTAGTTACAATAAATAAATTACATTTTAAGTTATAACTAATATTTTCTTTAATTGCCATATGTAATTTTTTTAAATTATTTTATTTGAAGGTGATTTATTATTATTTTATTTTATTACTTTTTATTTATATATAGGTACATATACTATGTTTAATACTATGTTTCCCCGATAAAAAATTTCTTATTTTTTCTTTTATTTTTCACTGAACATTTGTAGTTTTCTCTTCTGACCTTTTTCTCTGTGGAAAATATTTCTTCCTCATCTTCAGTTCAAACTGGCTGATAAATAAAATGTTGGGATAAAGAAGAGCATGAATTTTGTTGGGTGTGATTTCACCTGTTCAGGTGCGGGAGTTGGAGGCGGAGCTTGAGGAGGAGAGGAAGCAGCGAGGTCAGGCGTCCGCCGCCAGGAAGAAGCTCGAAGGTGAGCTGAAGGACATGGAGGAGCATCTGGACGCCACCAGCAGGGGGCGCGACGAGGCGCAGAAGCAGCTCCGCAAAGTCCAGGTCTGCAGCCGCCGCTCGCTGTTCCACTAGAATACGGATTCACTCGTTCATACGGCGATGATGATGATGGCCGCTCTGCTCGCAGGGGCAGATGAAGGACGTCCAGAGGGAGCTGGACGACTCCAGAGCCGCCCAGAAGGAGGCGCTGTCCTCGGCCAGGGAGTCGGAGCGCAGAGCCAAGATGGCGGAGGCGGAAGTCCTCCAGCTGCACGAGGTCCAGAAAATGACCAGAAGCAGCTTCCCGTTTAAACCGGTTTCTGTTAAACTGGTTCCTGTTTAAACCGGTTTCTGTTAAACTGGTTCCTGTTTAAACCGGTTTCTGTTTAAACCGGTTCCTGTTTAAACCGGTTCCTGTTTAAACCGGTTTCTGTGGACGAGTTTCTGACGTTTGCTCCTGGTCCATCCAGCTGCTGGCCGCGGCGGAGAGAGGCAGGAAGCAGGCGGAGACGGAGAGGGACGAGCTGTCCGAGGAGCTGGCCAGCAACTCCTCTGGGAGGTCAGTTTATGCCCCTATGGAGCTCAATCAGAGCCAAATAAAATTATTAGGAAAATAAACAAATTCTGAAACTGAAAAAAAAGTTCAAAACTACTTTTCAGATTGAAGGTCTGTTATTTGGTTTGAAATGTCAGTAATCGTTCCACACACACATCTGAGGCCCCAGGCCAAACAGTGAATACATTTTTCACAGTTTTCCATTTTCAAATACTTTTTTTTCAGAAACCAAAAAGAAGCTTGAATCTCAAAAGTTATTTTAAGCTTTTTTTCAGTTTTAAATTCGTTCCTCAGTTTCTAGATTTATCTATATTTTTTAACAAACGTTATGGCTCCAATTTATGTCCATAAACTTTACTCAATGTTTTTTACACTGAAAAAAAAAAAAAAGTAAAACTGAAAAATAATTTTGAAACTGAAAAAAAAAATAAGTTGTAAATCTGTGGACCGAAATTGAGGCCATAAATATACAAAACTAGTTTTCAGACTGAAGGTTTTTTGAAACTTAAAAATTTTCAGAAGCTGAAAAAAAAGATTTAAAATCGTAAAAAAAGACTTTAATCTGAAAAGAAAATTTTAAACGAAAGCCAATTACAAAAACTGAAAAATCAAATATACAAGACTACTTTTCAAATTCAAGGTTGTTTTTTCTGTTTCAGTATTTTTATGAGTTGTTTTTTTTTAACAAACTGGCCCTAATTTTGCTCCATATTCATTCTTGTTTCTCCCACGTTTTTTTCAATTAAAAATTAAAATGAATTTAGATTACCATGATGGTTCATGATAAACTAAACGATGTCATGGTGGAGCCTGTTTGCCCAGGGCCCCAACCAGGCCAGGACCGCCCCTGGTCGTTCTCACCTGTACGTGTCACTTCCTGTCCCTGTCAGGTCGATGCAGTCGGACGAAAAGCGCCGCCTGGAGACGAAGCTGTGTCAGCTGGAGGAGGAGCTGGAGGAGGAGCAGGCCAACATGGAGAACCTGACCGAGCGTCTGAGGAAGAGCCAGCAGCTGGTAGCAGCGCCGCCGCTCCCTCCGCTGTCAGGCGAGGCAGGCGCCGCCTGACCCGCCGGTTCCGTTTTCCAGGTGGAGCAGCTGGGGGCGGAGCTGGCGGCGGAGAGGGCGTCGTCTCAGGGCAGAGAGGGAAGCCGGCAGCAGCTGGAGAGGCAGAACCGCGAGCTGAAGGCCAAACTGCAGGAGGCGGAGAGCCAGAGCCGCTCCAGGCTGAAGGCCGCCAGCGCCGCCCTGGAGGCCAAGCTGAGGGAGGCCGAGGAGCAGCTGGAGGCCGAGAGCAGGTAGCGCCGGGGTCAAAAGGTCACATGCATGAAGGAACACGATGGAGGCGAAGTTAGCTTCAGGCTGGATATTTGTGGTTGATCTGTTCTCACTCAATAAATATCTGAACCAAACACTGCCGAAAAACAGATACAAATTTAGATCTTTGTTTTCATTTTTAGAACCGTTATTCTCATTTATTTTTATTTTTTTTTGTTTCTAATTATTGTTTTCTGGTTTAAAATAAAAAAAATATTTTTCAGTTAATTTTTTTTGTTTTAAAATTTAGATTTTTGATATTTTTCTCCTTCAATCGTTTTTCAATTTTAAAATTATTTTTCAATTTACATTTTTTGTTAATTTTTTTTCTCTCAGTTTTAAAAATGTTTCAGTTAAAATTATTTTTAAATTAAAAATATGTTTTAGTTTTAAAATATAGTTTTCAAATATTTTGTCTGTATTTTATTTTAGTTTAAAAATTATTTTACTTTTTTTTTAATTGCAAATGAATAAACAACATTCAAACTTTATGCCCCAATTCTCTGGTGCTAAATAAAATTAAAAAAAAAAAAAGAAATTAAAACTTAAAAAAGAAAATTATTTAACAATTTTAATCTGAAAAAACAACTTAAAACTGAAAAACCCAATGAATCTAAAAATGTTGAGTCTTTTTTCAGTTTCTATTTTACTTTTACTTTTTTTTTTTTTTTTTACAAACTCCATGGCCCCAATTGAGCTCCATACGGGAGCAGCAGAATTATAGCTAAACTATAAAACATGAGCAAGGTGATGCCAACATCCAACCTGAAACTAACTTCGCAGCTCTGTGAAAACTTTCAGGGAGCGTCAGGCCGCCGCCAAGAACCTGCGGCAGAAGGAGAAGAAGCTGAAGGACCTGAGCGTCCAGATCGAGGACGAGAGGAAGCAGGCGCAGCAGTACAAGGACCAGGTAACCATGGCGACCGTCAGAGCCCCGCCTGCCCCAGTCTGACCGCCGGTCCGATCCTGGTTTATCCTCGGTTTGACGCCGGTCCGTCCCGCTTACAGATGGAGAAGAGCGGCGTCCGGGTGAAGCAGCTGAAGCTCCAGCTGGAGGAGGCGGAGGAGGAGGCGCAGCGCGTGGCGGCCGCCCGCAGGAAGCTGCAGCGCGAGCTGGACGAGGCAGGCGAGGCCAACGACGCCCTCAGCAGGGAGGTGGCGGCGCTCAGGAGCAAACTGAGGTACGAGGTCACCCGCGAGGTCACAGCCAGCTAACACAGTCTGACGTGTTGACTGAAAACCAGAGGCGACCCCGAGTGGGGGGCCAGAGAGGGCCATGGCCCCCAGAAAATCACAATAAATGAAATGTGTGGCAGTTTCAATTACTTCATGACAGGAGCCATGAAAATAAATAAATACACAGTGAAATAACTAGATATATTTTTATATACAAAAGGTATCTGTAAAATTACACTTTATTATTTAAATTCTTTATTTAAAAAGGTAGAATTAATTATTTCATAGGGAATTTAATTATTTACATATTTTGTAATGTCATGATATATTTATTTATTGATGTATTTAATCATTTAATGTATTTATTTTGTGAATAATGTATTTTAATGATGTTTTTAATTAATTAATACACGTATATATTTTAAGGTATATTTATTTAATTTTGTCATCACTAACCCTCCATAATAATATATAATTCTATATTTTCGGCAGGTCTGGCCACTCTCAGAATTTTCTGCTTATAACTCTTCATGTCAGTTAGGATTTCCAGTTATTTCTGTTTAAATACCAGAATAATCAGAATTTTGTTTTTCAATCTTCTTCAAATTCAAAGTTTTAACACATTTCCTAAAAATTAAACTCAAACAAGAGAAAAGAAACTAAACGCAAACGTAGTCGGGTCAAATGAAATATTTTCAGTACATTTTCAGATTAATGTTTTTGTTCTGTCTCTTAAAGGGTTTGAGTTTTGATCATTTCAGATAATTTGTGAATTAAATTTTATTTTCTGCCTCTCACGCCTCGCTGCTCCTGTTTCTGTGCTTCCTTCAGACATTACTGATCTCTCCTTAAACCTTGAAACAAAACGAGCGTTAACTTCCTCCCCTTCCTTCTGCTTCAGTTTCTACGGGCGCTTTAACTTTTCTCTTCCTGTGCTTCTTCTTCTTCTCTCTTTCTGCTGATGTGCGTGGCGCCCCTCAGGCGTGGCGGAGGGGATCCGACATTCAGCGCTTCTCGGATCGGCGGCGGCGGCGGCGGTGGGATCAGGAGCGCCGCGGGTCTGAGCGGCGGCGCGACCCGGCGGGTCAAAGAAAACTCTCTGGATCTGCAGGAAGAGGAACCTCCCTCCCCGTCTCCTCCCACATGCTCCCCGGATGAACGCGATGAGGCGCACCCCTGCTGCCCTGACGAGTGAAACGACCCCACGCCTCATTTATTATAAAAATATATTTATACACTTTTCATTTCAAGATAATGTGGATTCATGTCAGCGACGGAGTTTAGAAAATAGAAATTATTCTAATCAGTTAAAAATTTGTGACGCAAAATGAGAAAACAATCATTTGAAATATGCCATAATATATTTATAGGTTGATAAAGAAAGCAAATCAAGATATTTTCTGATTATTTATGAATGATCTAAATTTATTGGAAATAAAACACATTTTAAAGTGTTATAGTGGAGCCGAGTGTGTTTTTGTTTTGCAGTAACGGGGATGTAATTGTTCTGCCAGCAGAGGGCGCAACTGGTAGAACTTGACCAGAATTTAGTTTCAAATACTTCATAAACTTTAAAAAAAAAAACTCAACTTATAATTTTAATAAGTATCTAAGTGGTTCGTCATTAAAATAAACAGTTTCTATTAAGTTTTTTGGGTTATAAAATAATAAAAGAGTACAAGATGCTGATTTTTATAAAAAGTTATGGGGAGAAAAAAAATTTGTTTTATTCTAAACTCCCTCAATTTAATGTAACTTTTTCTGCTAAATCTGCTACTTTAGTTCATTTGCGAGATTTTAAAGTGAATCAAGACTAAAATAAAGAAGATGAGACGTTTCTGTCAGGCATGAGTTTTATTGATTTTCTCAGAAACATCATAAGCAGCAGTGAGGATAAAAAACAGAACATCACATTCATCCTGTGTTACATGCAGTAGAATAAAACGCGTTTTCTTCAGTGAAGCTCAGATCCCGGAGCTGCAGATTTCTTCTTCTCTCCCTCATATAAAGTTTAAAAGTAGTAAGCGATTTCTGGACGGATCAAAAGTTCTGGTTCTGGACTCAACGGGAAAACCTGTGATATTAAACTTTGGTTCATCCTCTGAATTAAACACAAATACGATCAAGAATCTATTTATTCCATCTCTATGCTGCACTTCAAAACAACTTCAATACAACGGAACGACACAGTCTGAAAAGTGTGGTGTGCATTTATACATTTAGATAAACTCCAGTATAACCAGACAAATATTAATTATTCGTCTGTAAATAATTAATATTTGTTCTGTGAGGACTTCCCCAGATTAATGAGAACAATCTGGAGAAATTTAAAGCAAAACTAAATGTTGACTCAGAGTCTGAATATAAAGGCGCAAAAATGTGCAAACCATAAATTACACTGCAAAAATGTAAAATCTTGGCAAGTATTTTGGCCTCGTTTCTAGGGAAAATATCTTATTGCACTGGAAATAAAACAAAACTAACTTATAATAATAGGAGCTTGTTTTAAGTTATTATTATTGATGGAGTTCTGGTTTCGTTGGCAGATTATTTCACTTATTGTGTGAGAAAAATGTTTTTGTAAGTGAAATAATATGTAGTAGCAATATTATTTATGGAAAAACTAGCACTTTTTCCGTCACTATTAATGAATTATTGACTTAAAAGAAGCCTATACATCTCACAGAAACTCCAAGTTTACTAAGATATTTGCATGAGAAACTAGACAAAAACTACTTGGAGAGATTTGTGTTTTTTAGTATATTGTCCTAATTTACAAAAATGTCCTACTTTGCGCTGATCTGATCTTATTAAAATTCATGTAGATATGAAGCAGACTGCAGTAATACCTTTGTGCGGCTCATTGTAGATTATTTTTCCCGTGTCTGACTCGTTTTATTCAGCTCGAAACTCGCCAATAAAAACTCACAGATCCAAAACTCACTAACAGAGTCTTCCTCTGGAAAACGACGCCTGCTTATTTAAAACATCTATGATTATTTTTGTACTTTCTCATAAAAATGGGCGCTTTGTTGCTCCATCAACAGAACCAGGTTTTGTTTCATTTTTAATAAAACAGTTTCCTTCTAAAAATCCCAAGAAATATGACTATCTGAATAAAATCCGTTTTAAGTAAATAATTCCTTAATATTGATGAAAAAGTTCTAGCTCCTCTGGCAGATTATTTCACTTACAACAAGACAGTTTCCTCCTGTTAAAATTGAAATAATCTGATTGGAAATGGTCATTTTTCATCAATATCAAGAAATCATAGACTTCAAACAGGCTCCTTTATCTCGCTAAAAAGCTACTTGTAAGTTAGTTTGTCTTATTTCAAGTGCACTAAGATATTTGCTCTAGAAACTAAATCAAAAACTACTTTGTGGATTGTGTGTTTTTGCAGCAGCTCTGTAACTGAAATCCGACCCTGAAAAGGGAAAACGTTTGTCTCCGGCGCCTCGCCCCGTTTCTGTTGTTCTGTGGACAGTGGAGGGCGTGGAGCTGAAGGTTTACGGCGCTTTGCGGACGGCAGCGCTGAGACGATGTGAAACTGGAAGCTCTGCTGTCATATTTCAGAGATTAAAGGGTGAATTCATTCGTTTAAAACACAAACAGCTCAAACATGAAGGTTTTAATCCTTTAGTCTAGGTTTTAACTATAATCTAAACTATTGTTATGCTCCCATTTCCTCTTCAAAAGTACAATGTGCATCAGAAAAGAAGCATTTTATTTTCTTTTGTCCAGTGTCTGTCTAACCAGTTTCCACAAACTCGGCACTTCAGGATGGTTTTACATCCTGTTGTGGCCAAATTAGCTAAATTTCCTCCGAGTCTTTGTGCTTGCTAATACACTAAGCATCAAGATCCGTTACAATTTTTACAGTAAATAATTCACACATTCACAGTTGAGGAAAAAAGTCTATACTACCTATAGTTTTTACACAGCAAATATTTATGACCTTTTTTTAAAGTGTATGTTTCTCGCTTCTGAAAAGTGCTTAACCAGAGAAAAGGCGGGAATCACCATGGTGACCAGAGAAAAGGCGGGAATCACCATGGTGACCAGAGAAAAAACAGAAATCACGGTCGAGAGTAGAGAGAGGCAGGAGGATTTTAGCATGGCAGTTACAATAAAATAAAATAAAATAAAGACGGTTGAAATCAGCCAATCACGGTCTGGGATACTGTTTGAGATGTGCCTGGTAAATGTTGCTATGGCAACAGGACAAAGAAAAAAAAAAGGTGGTCATTAAAATCACCACAGCAATCATTAAAATGAGGGAAACACTATCCTATTTAAGACCTCTTCAAACATGTATTATTTGCCCCCGTTACCAGGAAAAAGCTGAAAATTACCATGGCAACTAGGACAAAAAATAAAAGGAAATAAAAGTCACAAGAGCAACCATAAAAAACAAAAAAACTGTCAAAATTCTGATGACTGACACAAAAGCTCCAAGAACTTCCTGGTTGCTATGGCAACCAGGCAAGAAATAGTGGCAGAGAACCAACAAAAAAAAAAAAAAAAAATCCAGAAATTACCATGGCAACGACGTTAAAGATAATAAAAAAATTTATCAGAAAGTAAACATAGCGAGCCGAAAAAGGCGGGAATCGCTATAGCAACCACTATGTATCTCGGCTAAAATGATGCGACTGACAACGATTCTTTTCAAACCCGTTTTTTTCCAGTGAGCTTCCTGAAGGCACCAGTTGATGCAACACACCGCTAAGCTCCAAGTGTGCTTCCCATCTATAATTATACATCTAGATCAAAAAGCATAAACGCCCCCTCAGGACGAATAATAAGAAAACTCGAGCTACAGACATTCAGGTGTTAGCTAGCAAACTGGAAAGATGTGACTTGCTTCCACTTACTTTGAATGGGCCAAAGTAAGGTGAACAGAAAAACGTCTCCTCCTAAAGTTCAAACAGCAGAAGCAAACTTTCACTGTTTTAATTAACTATTGAGTTTAGCTTCTCATTCAGTCTGAACACATAAAAATATGTCTTCAAATCCAGACTCAGGGAGTCGGAACAAAAAGTCCAGAACGGACGTTCAAGACAAGTGCAAGTGCTGAAGAGGAAGTCCTGATAAAAGACGAACTAAACCTCCAGCGTCTCCATCCGTTTAGCCTCGGCTGCTAGGAGTCAGGGCGGTCCGACGGGTACCGACCGAGTCCAGGTGAGGTTTGGACCATCCTGACCCGCTGAGAGGAGACGGAGAGGTCCGGTCGGGTTCACAGCAGCAGCTTGGATCCTGCACCAAAGTCCAGCCTCTTCACGAGACTGGAGGGACAGGAGAGTTAGCGGTTAGCTATGGATGTAAATAACCCTAACCAGAGCTGCTCACCCCTTGTTGTAGAGGCCGTTGGTGGGATGGGTCTCTCCTGGGTTGCTCTGGGCCGGCGCTGATCCAGCTCCTCCGCTGTGGTGTCTGCGGTTCGCCGTCTGCTCGTTGACATAATTCCGACAGGACGCTAGCTTCGACTCCAGGCTCTGGGAAGGAAACGGTGAGGTTTCTCAGTAACCAGGAAGTTTAAGCTCAGGTGAGTTCTGCTGCAGGACAACGACCCAAAGAACAGCAGGAAGTCCAGCTGGAGAACAAGCGGCGCTGTCAAAGTCTGCCCCACGTTGGATCTTACCCCGACTTTCTTCAGCAGCTCACTGACGATGTTCAGAGCAGAGATTCTCGCCGACGTGGTGAGAGGAATCGCAGAGATGCCTTCAGCTGAGAAACAAACCAACCGGTGAAAATATGGACAGAAAAAAAAAAATCCAACTCTAATAAAAGCTAAACTCTCAGTCTGACCTCTGCTGACGGAGGGCGGCGGCGGTGTGCTGATGACCTCAGAGGAGGCTACAGGCCTGGGCGGAGCTGAGGTTTTATCCTCCATCCTACTGTCTGGGGGGGTGAGGGGTGGGGTCGGCAACCCCGTCGACGACGAAGAGGACGAAGGATCTTTGACGGAGCTGCTGATGGAAGGCTTCCTGTCCTGTACCTGCTGTTTCTGCTGCACGGCAAGCTCCTGCCGAAGGTCTGTCACACACACACACACACAGAAACATTTAAAACTATTTCTGTTCTTTGCAAAACAGCAGTGAGAATCCTAATCTGCTGAATGAACCCACCAGAAGATGGTGAGAGAGCTAAATAAAGTTAAAAGACAGAGACAAAGAGGCGAAGACAGCTGAAGAGAGTTCAAAAAAGAGAGAGATGAAGAAAGAGCTGAAGAGAGAGAAGGAGCTGAAGACGGCTCAAGAAAGAGAGCATTTTTGAGATAAAGCCCTTAGGAACATGTTCAACATGTCTAACATGAACATGTCTTTATGTTAGACACATGAAGAGAGACAGGGCCGGAGACAGAGACAGGGCCGGAGACAGAGACAGGGCCGGAGACACGGACAGGGCCGGAGACAGAGACAGGGCCGGAGACAGAGACAGGGCCGGAGACAGAGACAGGGCCGGAGACACGGACAGGGCCGGAGACAGAGACAGGGCCGGAGACAGAGACAGGGCCGGAGACAGAGACAGGGCCGGAGACACGGACAGGGCCGGAGACAGAGACAGGGCCGGAGACAGAGACAGGGCCGGAGACAGAGACAGGGCCGGAGACACGGACAGGGCCGGAGACAGAGACAGGGCCGGAGACAGAGACAGGGCCGGAGACAGAGACAGGGCCGGAGACACGGACAGGGCCGGAGACAGAGACAGGGCCGGAGACA
>CAEGAE010034414.1:0-33770 GCA_903067095.1 Girardinus metallicus | reverse complement strand
ATGTTTTTGGACTGTGGGAGGAAGCCGGAGAACCCGGAGAGAACCCACGCATGCACAGGGAGAACATGCAAACTCCGCGCAGAAAGACCCCGGGCCGGGAATTGAACCCAGAACCTTCTTGCTGCAAGGCAACAGCTCTACCAACTGCACCACTGTGCAGCCCAGAAACAAACAAGGCATTCATTTTTTTTCATCATTTCAAGCTAACTACTGAGGGTCTGAAACAGTGGAACGAAAATTTTGGTCCACACTTGATTGACTAGAACTAAAGTGAAACATGTTATAGGCCCAGTTATCAATGATACATGTCATATCAAATTATGCCAAAATAAAGTTTGCCAACAACCTGCACTAAATGCAAATAGCATGTGTACTGTCAGATAAAACAAAGTATCAATTTAGTTGCTGTTATTAGACAACAACTTTTATAGAAACTGCAGCTTCTATAATATTTTCTGCATTTCCATTACAATGTGCACAAATCTTAGTCTACATTCTGCTAATGTTGAAAAAACACAATTTTGCAATTGAGGTGTTGCCATTAAATGAGACATTAAATTAAAATCACGTGTGAATAGGCTGGTTCATGTGATAGGCCATTAAAAATCATGGCAGCGATGGATGTAAACAGTTACATGAGACATATTCATAACGGTGGTGCTTGTTCTAATCATTTATCAGCCATCAGCTATCAGCCATAATTTGGTTTTGAGGCCCTCTATTTCAGCTAGAAATGTGGATTGCTGCAATCAACAGACAGATAGTTAGATCATTCGCACACCGGCTATAAACTCTGACAGTGCTGTTTATGTACTATATGCATGTATCATCTAGTGTTAGTAAAAGCAACAAAAAAAATGTTTATGCACTATTTTGATGCACTATTAGGGGTGCACCGATGTATTGGTGCTGATTTCCTTAAATTTGGCCAATACTCTCATGTGAAGCTGATCTTATCTACTGATCTTATCTACCTCAGAAAAGTTTAAAAAAAAATCAACCGCTGTGCTCTTCTATTCTCCAGTGATAGAGGTTTGATTGATAGAGCAGCCCATCAGGTCTGTCAGTCTGCAGTCGGTGCACCCCTACTTAAGATGTAATACATACACACATATTCATGACATACTTTGATTATATTTATTTCTCTTAGGTGTAATTTCAATAGCTAAAATTTTAATTTATACTAAATTAGTCGTTCTTGCCTGAGAAGGTGGACTGGTACTGGAGTGATTTTGTGCTTTCAAATAATTTTAATAGGAGAAGTTTCACATAAGAAATTTTAATTATTGTCATGAAATGTTATCACACACCCTGTTTTGAAGCAAAAAAAAACCTCTCAGAAATGTACAGAGCTTGCCTAAAGATTAAAAATAAAACTCTGAGCTCTGGCGGAGCTAGCTACACACTGTCTGAAAAAAAAAACAACAACAGACCATCACCCTCATATTTCCTCATGTTGTCGTCATGGTGTCACTACTGCCAAAAGGTAGTAGTGACATCTGGCTGTTGATCACCTCACTGGCGATATAAAATAAATGTTTCCATTGCAGTTTTGGAAAAAACATTATTTTGCTAAACTGATCTGAAAAACCACCTCATCCTAACGCAAAAATGTTTTATGAAAAACATGACTTAATGGAAAATTGCCATATTTCCATCAAGCAAATTTATTTTCATAATTTCAATTTGCATAATTCTGTAGTTAATGGAAATGCAGCTGTTTTTGGTACATGAGCTATGAAAGTGATGAAAAAATATTTTTACTTTTGCTGAACTTGAGTCAGATCTGTCTCCTTACAGAAAGAAGCTCCTGAGATCAAATACTGGTTGTGGTCTTTCTGGATGAAGTTTGCATGTTTTCCTTAAGGATGTGTGAGGTTCCTCTG
Source organism: Girardinus metallicus (assembly GCA_903067095.1). NCBI lineage: Eukaryota > Metazoa > Chordata > Actinopteri > Cyprinodontiformes > Poeciliidae > Girardinus > Girardinus metallicus. Next base: position 31,884 of record CAEGAE010034414.1, on the reverse strand, counting down.
GGTACTCTGGCCTTCTTTCCACAGTCCAAAACATGACTGTCAGGTTAAGCTGTCTTTTTAAAATTGCCCTGAGCTCTGAGTGTGGGTGTATGACTGTTTGTCCTGTGTGTCTATGTGTTGTCCTGTGATGGACTGGTGACCTGCATAAGGTATATTCCGCCTCTCACCCAATGACTGCTGGAGATAGTCACCAGCTCCAACACAATCCTTCACCAATAAGCAGGGTAGACACTGATAGATGGACCTAAAGGTACTGAGTTTTCAAGCAGATCCATAGCATTGTTTTTGCAAGCATTCAATTGGAAGTTACTAAATTCCTTGGATCAAAGACTAAATATTAAAGAGAATAAATAAATATAACAGCTTTGAAATCAGCATTTGAATTATTCAGGGAAAGAAAACCTTCCAAACTAACTTGGCCCCAAGTGAAATCCCCCCCAAAGCTAAAAGCTGATTCTATCACACTTGCTGGCAACAACTGTTGTCAAGCCTGTAGGCTAATTGGGATCATTTCAGAATTTTGCAGAATAGTTTTAATTCAGCAACATTGGGGAGTTTTGGGTATTGAACAGCCTGTTCAATGATAAGGTCTTGCCACAGCATCTCAATCAGATTTAAGTTCAGCATTGAATAGGCCTATAGAAACCTGCATCATTCTTCTTTGAACCATTCAGAGGTGGTTTCACTAGTGGGCTTTGGATCATTGTCCCTCTCTATAACCCACATGTACCGATTCCAGAAATCAGTTTTTGATCAGAAGGTAAAAAACTGAAATTTTTGCTGCAAGATTGTTTTGTAGAGAGCATAATTCCTGGGTCCAATAATTACTGTAATTCACAGCAAAGCAATCCAGAGCCATCACAGCACCACAACCATCATGTTTTACCGTCAACATGATGCTATGTTTTAGATGTTGTGTCAGTTTCCTGCCAGATGTAATAAGATGAACATGTCCAAAAAGTTCTGCTTAATGTTTTGCCAACTCCTGAAATAATCGTGGAGGCGCCCTTGGAGTAATTCTGGTAGACTGGCCACTCCTAGGAGATACATCATGATTCCATATTTAATCCATTTTTGGATATTGGTTCTCATTGTACTGGCTGTAGTCCAAGGGCATCTGGAATGTTTAGTAATCCTTCCCTCACTGATGTCCATTTATTTCCAGTTCATTAATTTCTTTAGATCGGGGAAAGACTTGTTGCTTCTTGGGATCATATGGCTCACTTGACGATGTCAGGCAGTGATCAGGTGAACTGGTATGAACCGGTTGTGTCTGGAGAAACTGAACTCAGCTTTCCAGAAATCTGGTATATCATGATTATGAAGGATCACATTAATTTACATAAATAGCTTTTCCCAATTAACTAACGTAACTATTTGAAAACTGATTTTATTTTATTTACTAGTGTTGAAATTGATTTGATCTGAAAACATCTGTAAGAAAGAATATTTTATAGAGCATTCTAGAGTAACATAATTCAGGTTATTTAAAGGTTTAAATAAATACATCTGATGAATTTGTTATTTAAATAAGTTATAACATGATACATCTGTTACATGTATAATTTAATTTTAACATGAACTGTAATAACTGAGTTTATGTCTAAACAACCATTGTGGAATTTTTTCCCCCAATTTCTTTCCAGTATTTACTTTTGCTACCTTACACTAAGGCTGCAGATACTGTTCATTTGAAGGACCAGTCATTCACTAACATTCCAGCTCAGAGGAAAACTGTGCAGATCCCCCAGAGAGGTAATCCCCTCAGAGTCACAGTTGAAGTTTCAGGTAGGAGCACCAATCCTGACTCTGTTTTCTCTCATCCCATGGTACATTAGCTGTAAAGAAACAAGACCAAAAACAACATCCGTCTTGCTAAGCCTGGGAAAATAAAACATCTCTCTCTATCATTCTGTCTTTTCCTACAGTGCATCTCTTTACGCACTGACATGACAGACTGGCATCGCCGGTGTGTTTGCATATCTTCCAACTGCGAACAATCTGGTCTAAAAAGTAGGTAGTCTGAAATCTGACAAAGGGGTAATTCTCCCCAGGGCATGCACAAGGGAAAGTGGCAGTTTGCATGTTTGCCTCGCTCCTATAAATGTTCCCCTCCACATGCAGCGTTGGAACTCGTAGGTCTGCCAGGGCCCACAGCTGTGCAGGATAATGAGGGAGAGCATGCCACACAGGACAGTGGGGAGCAGCTTGTTAGCATAGTCCTCTGCCAGAGAAGGTGCAGCCGGGTTTCTGTTGCACTTTAATTGGAAGATCCAGTCAGCTTGTTTGTCTCTACAGGACAGAATGTCAGCCACTTTCAGGCTTTGCTGCAAACAACGCACTGCCATCCACAAATTAACATTGGGGGCATGAATGACTCTGCGCTGCCAACTTGGATAATGTTTGACATTCAGCCATCAATTGAGAGGAAGTTTTTGTCTGCTCCCTCTGAGAACTGTCCTCACAATTAATTAAAGTCTAGAAAAGAAACTCAGACTACTTACCTGTCTTTCATATTGCATGTGTCAAACTGGAGCTCATTATAATTTCCTAGCAATCCTTGCTGCACATGACTGAGATTCACCAGGTGATTGTTGATGGATATAAGCTGCATGCACCCCTGGAAGGCAGGAGCTTGGATGTGACACTCTGTGGGCGGACAGCCTTGACGAAAGTGACACAAGAAAGAAACAGTCTTTAGTTTTACTCCTCTTTAGTCACAGAAAACTGTACGTCACAATGTTGGAATTTCAAGAGAAAGACGACACATAGGGAGAACTCACTAACCTCCAAAGTAGAAGCTGCCTCTTGATTCCACCGGTTCCCAAAGCTCAACGTTGGATGAAGGCTCGCCATCCACACTCAGAGTGATCTGCAGATTCCTGCTGGCAAGACTCACCGTGTGCCACAATCCGTCATTGACTCTGAGACCTAAACAACAGAGTATAATCACTTTCAAGAGAAACATCCCAGCTTATGTCCAGGATTTTTTTTCCTAGGGGGCCAGGAAGGGGCTCAGATAGTACTAGGGTGGCATACTGAATTAACAGTTTTATCTAAATTCCCTGCAGTCTTAAATTGCAATGAACATCTCAAGTTAAAAAAGAGGAAAATGTGTTGTGTTAATTGGTCTTCAGTCTGGAGTTTCCAATTTGAAGTGCTAACCTTCATATGTGCACCATAAACAAAGTGACTGACAACTTTGGTGGGAGTGGCCAGGCAGAGTGATTGCAAGAGAAGCAGGAGTTCATCACTGAAAACATCTGCCAACTATTTCTGTGAAACATTTTTGTATGAATGAATCATGGTAAATATCCCAAAAAATAATAAAGATATTAGTTTAGAGCCCAGTAGCATATTTGTCTCTAAAGTCTGGTGAAAATTCAGGCATAAAGTGACATTTTCTAAACATCTGCTGCAGCTGTGAATCTTGCAGTCTTACCTCCCAACCTGCTCTTTCATGTTTGATGGCAGCTTCTATAGTTTTTCTTCTAAAGTAGCTTGGGCTTTGTTTTTCTCAAAAAGATTTCACTTTAATACAGTCATCTTTTGTTCTGTGCCCCTTTTCTCCACTCTTTGTACCACAATTTTCTCAGAAATGTCTTGTACTCCCATGGCTTTCCTCTTTGATGCATACAGTGCCTCCAGCACTGCAGCAGAGCATTCCCACAGCATTCCGTACCTTCACCGTTGATAACAGAAAGCTGGCTGCTCTTTTCTTTATTGGACTCAATTTTTCACCAATAAACAAACTGTAGAACAGCAGGAGTTAAATTGGGCTGGGCCTCTACCACCACATGTAGACTTTGTTAGCACAGTACTTTCCACATCTTCAACTGCATTTATTTTTACACTCTTCTCAGACTTAAAAGCATAAAAAAACTTTCTGTTGTTACTTGTAAAAACAACATTGACCGACTCTGCCATCAAGCATATTTATAGATTGTGTCATCAGGTCTTTTAGCCTAAAGTAGGAACCTGCTGCCGCACTAAACAGAGTGAATGACACAAATAGGACTAATATTTTATTTAATAGCTTTTACAGTTTAAAACACTTCTACACCTCTAAACACTGCCAGAAAATCTAATGATCATACAGCTAGAAAGTAATATACATAACAACCAGTTCCTGGACATGTGTATGGAAACGAGAAAAGGGAGCTAAATTAATTCAACTATTTCTATGTGTTAAGAACTGCTTTATCTGCTTAATTCTCAAGCAGATACAGATTGTGGTTACAGAGGAAGATCTGCTTATGTATAGGTTTATTTTACAGAAATTAAAATGAGAAATTCTGTCCGTGACAAGCAGGTTGCATAAAAAAATTATTTCTGCTGAAATCTGGTGGTAGCAGTAAAATTGCAACCTGTTTACTTATAGGAGCTATAATTCATCTTCACTAACAATTGATATAAAAAAAACAGCGGCAAAACGTTTCTCTAAGTTAAATAATAAATTGTGTAAATTTAATTGTTCTTAAATTAAGCTGACATAAATTAACACTGCAAGTAAGACCTGGACTCATTGTGCAATGATGCTGCTGTGTTGGTGAGGAGATGAAGTGGATAGCATGCATAAAATATTGGCAAGAAAATTTAGCAAATAGCATAGTTTTGTGAATTCAACCATATAATGCAAAATGTTTATCCACTACCTGGCTCAATAACCTAAATGAATAATTGTACATATGTTTTATGGCAAATTAAACCAGCTATCAAACTCAAATAGACAAGAAAATACGAAGCAAACTAAATCTTTTAGATTGCTAATCTCATCCCATAAACAACTGAAAATGAGTCTGTAGTTCTTTCTTGTCTTTCATTCAACAGTTTTCATGTAGAATGAAGAGCAGATCTCTATTTATACAGAACTTGTTGGCCACCAAATGCATAAGAAGCTTTGGACAATCCTGCTAAAATTTCATCTGAAGGGGTAAATATCCAAAGTAATCTAGAATTTGCAATATCTAAGATACAAAAACAAACATCAGGAAGAATCACAAAGATGAAAACTATTTAACTGACATGGAAAGGAATATGGATGAGCAACTTGAACATTCGGAGGTGACAAAACATACGTCTGTTCTCATCTGATGTTGCTTTGACAGCCTTTTGATTTTCATATTGATGCTGCATTCTTGTTCTCCTCTTTCTAACATTTCCATTCTTCCAGCTGATCCACATGCAGACAGCACTTGGAGATGTTTTTGTTCCTAGCTTTTATCACACCCAATTCAGAGTGACTGGTTTTTAGACCACAGTCATGCGTCACATTGTTCTATTTACAGTTTCTCAAACCATTTTGGTCAGATTATTCTATGTGCACAATGATGCATCCATTCCCTCCCCAAAGCCCCACTCCCACACAACAACTCCTGCGTAGACACTAATGAACAGCACAGATCTGTACTTTACCATTCGCTGTCCAGGGAAACTAGGGGGCTTATCTCTGAGAGTTTTCAGCTCCTGTTTGATCGACCCTGTTCTCCTGAAATCGGGATTTCAGGGTCTTTCAGCAGTCGCTGTATCCTCTGGAGAAAAGCTCTGGTTTAGATTACAGACTTTCACTTGTTTCCACTATGGTGACAAAAAAAAAAGTGAAACACAGATTTGCTAGTTGATGACATTTTGATGAAGACTGACAACAAACGTGATTTTTAATAATTTTATATTTCACTGACTGTAGGGAACTCTTTGCTCTGGTTTAGTAAACTGCAACAATGTAAACTACTAATGAAAACTAATGAAAAAAAGTGTTGACATATCCATTACCACGTTACTGTAAAGCTTTTTTTCTTTATTAAGTTCCTAGTCCTCATAGTGTCCAATCCTTAACTACACAGTTATATCAATAAATAAATACAATATGCATTCAAGAAGAATTTAAACTTTTTCTTCTTCTCATGCCGAATATGAAAAATCGTTAATGATGTTTGGAAAGCATGTTCTAAACTTACATTTAAAGCTGTAGTCAAGTCCAAACAATGTTAACATCTCATTGTTTTTGTAGCATTAAATAAATGATACAGAACTATAGGGCAGTGCTTTGCATAAATATGAATTTTTATCACATGCATGATGTCAGTACCCTGATGTTTCAGCTCCATGTTGCTGAAGCCTTGAGGAGCAGAGTTCTACAGATGAAACTGTTCTGGTCCAATCACTTTATTATTTATTTTTTTTGTTTTTTATTTTTCCTCCAGCCTGTAAGCTCAACAGGGACAGACGATTAGGAGAAATGCATCCTGGGAGTTGTTTTCAGTTACTCTAAAATAACATCTGTCCAGGCTCTTGGGGAACTTGGCGAATTTCCAGTGATGCCTGTCGCTAACGGCACAGCCTTTCATCCTGGAAGACTGTGAGCGCCACAGGCGTTTCCTCCTATCTCCATTCAATGTTTCAGTGAATAAGCCATGCAACCATGACGGACTGCTGGAGAGCTTCCTGTCACACTCTCAGGTCATATACATTTCATTTGCTGCTAGCCAGCCCTGCAGGGTCAGTGTAAGACACAGATCTAATCAGACTGCTACTCCCCCACTAAAAGAAGAATCTACCATTTGGGCTTTTTTATCAGCTCCTAATCTCAGAGCTTTACTTCTGTCCAGACATTTTTATATGCCAGTTTTCACTGTTGACTCTGCAGAGGAAGCTGGAAGATGTCCTTGACAACAGACAGAAAAAAGTGAAGAAAACAAAAGCTTGTTTTGGATGCCATCTTTCTATGCTTCTCCTTATTTAGCTGAAAGATCATTTCTTCTGCAAAAATCATTTCTTGCATAAACACTATTTTTGGTCAAACTCTTTCCTTTGTGCTTTCACAAATATCACATAAGAGCCAACTTCTCCCACCATCAAACTGGAGAAAAAGCGGTGCCATCAAACGGAAGACAGAGTTTAATTTTAGAAAGGAACATACATGAAATGTAAGATCGCTGTGAGCCCTGGGGCTCAGTTTAATGATCTCGACAGATATTGCCGTTTGTGCTCTAGTCATAAATCCAAAGGAAAGGTGGGGAAAACGTTGAGAATTACATTTTTCACATCTCTGTTTTCTAAGCTCTAGCAGAACCTGAAAGAAGAAAAAACACTTTTCCAGGACTAAATATCACAACTTCACAGACCAGATAGAACTAGAGTTTCACTTATTTTAGAAGCTCTTACCTATAACTAGAAGTTGTTATACATTTTATCTTTGAATGTTACTGAGCAGAGAGTCTGCTCATTTTTACTGAGCATTTAGGCACTGAAGGATTCTGGATGTGAGTCCAGTTTTATCTGTTGCAAAGGTTATGTTATGTTTCAGGACATTCATCATGCAGAGGAGACTTCCAGCTGCTGTGAATCCTGCACGTTTCTCAGAGCAGCATATCGTCAATATCCTGCTGAAATTAAGGAATTTACCCCCCAACTCTGTGCAGCACGCTCTCACTCAGTCAGGCTGATTCTGATTCAGGGGATTTCTCTTTGTGTGTTTCATATGATAATGAGTTTGTAACCAAGATGCTATCACAGCTTTGGCTCAATAATCATTTCAGCTGTGACCTCCAAGAATGTACCTAAGGAGTCCCAATAAAAATAATTGTCAAATTTCGAGCGAGGCAGTTTATATTGAACCTATATCAGATTAGCTTTTCTGAATTCATTTGCAGTGAAACTTCGACTAATTATTAAACTCTGAGTCCTGACATGCTGCAGTTTGGAGGTGGATGTGTCCCAGTACAGGCAGCTAATCTAATGCAGCTTCAGGTAAATGATAGAAAAAAGGTGCCGTTCCTCTGCCGTGCGTGTCCTCTCAATCTAGATTTCCTGGCAGCCCGGGACCTACGGAAAGTCAGACTACCTGAAACAATTCCACTTATCTTTGTTATCTGCACCATGAAACCCCAGACAGAAGATTGGATGGTATGTTTTTCCTTGTAATTGTAAGAAAAGCTTTTCTTTTGTTGAATCTTTGAGGGCAGAGATGATAATGGACCCCGGGTGAAATTTCCTAATGCACTGTGTTGTCTCCAGATTGTGAATCAGGCTGTCTCTCCTCGTCTGCTCCAGTAAAATGAAGCTCACAGTCAAGCACCAGTAAAAAAGGACTTTACTGTGATAGTAACATGTTCATGTGGATGTACATGCACTCCTTACAGCTGGGATTGAAACCGATTGAAGCTGAATTTGAGCTCAAATCTTGAGAATGCATGTCAATATATCCACTATATAAACAAGTCAGATGTATACAATAAATTACTTTCTCCAAGCATTATAAGATATATATTTTACCTGAACCTGAATTCATATTTGCTATTCCTCCTTCAGTCTGGGCACACCTCATGCTGTACTCTCTATGTTTCAACACATGGCCCGATTGCAGCACATCTGAAAAACCTCCTCTAGGTCACTGCATCTACTATATATATATATGTTTTCTTCCTCGTAATTTTTTAATACATTTTTTGCTGCCCTCCCCATTCTCTCTGCAGTAGTACGTTTGTACAATGGTACAAAAATGCTTGACCATGAGTTACCTGACCAATGCACACCAACACATTTTGGCTTTTAACCATCACAAAACATCTAACTTCATAATTTACATTGATATAAAACATTTGTAAAGAAAAATGAAGGAGCTTCTGTAACTGTTCAGGAGATGATGTTGAGGATTTGAAGAAAAGTTCAACATTGTCCTAATTTTGGAAAAAAATCTCTAAAATATTTCCTCTTTCCATTCATTTCATTCTTAAGGCGTAGTTTCAAATTAAGAATTTGAAACAGGTTTTGGCTGCATTTTGAAAACAAGCATCTCCAAATACTTTAGTAATATAGAGAGTGTAATTGCATTGTTATCACAGTGTGATAACAATAAATTTATGATATATTGTGCACCTCACCCCACTACCCATCCATGAATTGGGGAAACAGGTTCAGGAGAAAAAAAAAAAAAAACATATATTCTTTCTCTGGCTCATTCTGGGGGTCCCTAAAGTGTTCCCAGACCAGATCCACTCATAGCTGATGGCAGTTGCCAATAGTATCATATTCTGATTTTAAGGCAGGGGCCAGGGGTGAATTAATAATAATTTTAGGGCTGCCTTGCTCTAATCTCAGCCTGGGATCTTCCTGCATGGAGTTTCATGTTCTCCTCTTGCCTGCTTTGGTTTTCTCTAGGTACTCTGGTACCATCGCCAACCATGACTTTTAGGTTAATGGCCTTTTATCCTGTGTGTGTCCATGTTACCCTGTGATGGACTGCTGACCAGGGTGGATCATGCTGGATAATATGAAATTAAACAGAATTTAATTTCCCTTTGAGACTAACAACGTATTGTTGGATCTTATTGAATATTAGGGGTAGAATAATATTTTCAACAAGCTGCATATAAAAGAAAATAGTTGAACTGGAATGCATGAGTCAGGCTGCAGCAGCCACAACAAACACTCTCATTGTAAAACTGCACCTGTTAAAAAAACAGCACTATTTTTCTACACGCCTCGGTTAATGTGAAAGCCAGCATTTGGCTACCTGAAAGGCTCATTAGTTCCTCTTCATTTTATGATATAGTTACCTCTTCTGTTCATAATGAGCATGGAAAGTAAAGAGACAGCACGCTCCAGCCTTCCCCAGCATCTCAGCCACACATTCATCTGGCAGCTACAAACGCTTCGCTTTGCATATTCTCACCGTCACATGCAGAGGCGAACAAGATTCAATCTACAGTAACAACAGATCTTCAAAAATACATGCAGCAGCGGTTGTTTTATTGCATTCATTATGAAGCTTCATTTTAGTTGTTTACCTGCTTTAGACTTTTCATGAAAAAAATGTGAAACTAATATATTTATGAAACTAATGAATGAAATTCATTTAACTCTGCATGGAGTTGTAAAACAAATCAGGCTCAGTGATAAATTAAGTTGATGCAAACATTACTGAATCAATATTTGCATCATATTACTTTCATTAACAATGTGTGCTTGTGTTAAATTACCCTTAGTTTAGTAGATTCACAGTTTATTTCAGCAAGACTGGGAACCACAAATGTAACCTATAACACAGTCCTTTCACCCACAACTACTACTAAATCAGTCATTTTTAATTAAAATAGGTATATCGTACTTTTAAATCTTTCCTTACATGTAAATCATTCTCTAATGGTCTATATAAAGTAGAACTGCAGAGCTTTAGTTTGAATTCCTGGTTATTGTAACTCCACAGACCCTCGTTTATCAGTTCTGAGGTATTTGCATCTATTTGTTTTGCTACTGTCTTTTTAAATGGTAATGAGACATTTCACTCCACATCACAGAACCTTCCACTCCATCCGGTTTAGCCATTTTTGCAGTGTGATATGAAAATTATCTACCAGCAGAAAACCTTTTATTCCAAAGTTTATTAAACACGTCAAGAGAGGACTTGTCCATGTTGGAGCCAGAGTCTGATTGAAGACAACCAACTTGTAGAAACACACATTCAATGAATGCATCATAAAGGTGTTATTAGTGTATTTACACTCTCTAAATACAGTAGATAGTTTGACTCACATGTTATAGGAGCCAAACTCCTATAACATAGATTTTAACTATAGTTTAGCTTTCCATGAATGTCCATGTCAGATACCTTTTAAAACATTAATGCTAACACAATATGAAAGAAGCAAACAAAGCCTGGATATAATTGGTTCTGGCATGTAAGGAGTTAGCTAATGGGAGCGTCAAGAACATCACTGAATGCATGTGGGTCATGTGTTCCCGAGGCAAAAACAAAGCCAAATAATTATATTCAAAAAATACAGTTATATCCTAAAGGAAGCAGCTAAAAGCTAACATACAGCGCTAACAGAAGCAGAAGGCTCAATGCTACTATCAAACCCAATGGCCAGGACGTCAATATCAATACACAACATTCACGTCTAAAGTAAAGTTTGCTGTCATTTTAGTGTTATTAGCAGCTTGCAACTTTGCTGTATACCTGGCTTCAGCAGAGAGAACTGACCCTCAGATGAAATATTTCAGAAAATCCCTCTCAATACTGGTGGAAGTTTAAGCACTCGCCCTTAAAAGCTTCACACAAACAAGGGAGAATTTTCACTCTGATATTTCTGTCGAAAATAAAATTTAACCAGACACTTCGAAGAGACTGTGATGCCGGGGGGACAGTGTAAGGAAATGTGCACATTAATACATGCCAGAACCAAATATTTTGACTTGTCTAATTGCAACTTTGTCATAGCTTAACTTAGACCACAAAATCGCTGTGAGAAGTAAAATGTTGGATTCGCAAAACTGTTTAGCTGGAAGTTACAACCTTGTTTAGCAGTTCTACAGCAAATGTGTGACATCATAGACAAGAAAACATTACAAGCAAATGAACAGACTAAAAAAATATAACCCCCAAAAATATAAAGAAATCTACTCTAGGAGAGAATAAATTAAAGTATTTGCACTCATAGGCCCTCAAAGAGCAAAAAAAGTATTTAAGTAAAAAAGTGGATTTTGCATGTTATGTCATCTTTAAATTTCTGCTATATAAAGTATTATTCATGAAACAGACGGATCATTTCAGCAAACATTAATGCAATTATTACATAAAACAAATACTAGATTTAAAGGGAAAATTTGCTCGTTTCTTGAGAGAGCTTTGAATCTAACATAAAACAAAGGGATTACAGAATAATACTTGTTTATGCCTACAAAACATATGTCCCCCAGATTAAAAGAAAAATCTGAGGGACATATTTATTCTCTCAGAATTCCCTCAAAATAAATGGCTTAAAACAAAAACAGCTTTTGTTTTAAGCTCTTAGTAAGCTTTAAACAAAATGCACCACCGAAGGGGCTGTTTGTGGATGTGCTAACAAACAGACAAAAGCTGGAGCCTACCACTTTTTTTGCATTAGATAATTTTCATAACTGAAAAGTTAATTTTGTCACATTCCTATCAAGATCAGATCCTTGGAAAATCAAACAGTTCAGTCAGACACTACAGACCTCAGTTATCATTTTAAAAGTTCAAGTTTCTGACAGAAGGATAAAAACGTATGGTTTGATTTGGATTGCCAGAAGACAGAAAGCTTTTTGTCTTTAAAGGCACATGACAGCAGAACCTGAATGAACCAAAAGACTTGTGGTACAAAGAGCGTTGGACAGAAATCTACCAAACCAATTCTCAAGCAATTCTGATTAATTGAGCTTTTGGTGAACTGACAGCCACTAAGTAAACCACTAAATCCATGACAAATTTAAGTATTTTAGGTCAACTGACACCTTGGTTCAATCATGCCAAACACAACAGCAACTCTACCAGAGAATAAATGAAAACATACAGAATCAATATGCTGCAATGGCCCAGTTAAAGTTCAGCCAGATAGAAAGGCTACAGTGGGACTTTGGGAGAGCAGAAAGCATGTCTGAGAGGCTCAAAGGAACTGAGGCAGCATCCAGAGTGTTTCCAGATTCCTCCCCAGTGATTAATTCATACAGAAAACCACATCTCCATGTTACTGTGTGTAAAACGGATTCCATAGGACATTATATCACAGATTGGTTATCATACAAGTGAGTCATCAATGCATCATTTCACTCTAAACAATAAGCCCACTGGATCTTTTCTTTTTCAACAGAAATCTCAACAAATGAAATACCTGAATGACTTCAACTTTCTATGCACATCAAATATTACTGAATTTTAATACGTTCTATTTATTAGTTGTTCAGGGAGGTTTTCCTTTAAGTCCTGAGAGACATGTTTCATAAATCTAACTAATTACACAACCCACACTTCTAAAGGGGATTTTATTAGAATTTTTCTCAGTAATTATGAACACATTTCTGAAACTGTAGGACAAAGGACCAGGTGATATTTAGAGAGGGTTTGTTGTTCACACTCACCAGCAGAAACCTCTGATCTCTGTCGCCCTGTGCTGTGGAGGGTCAAATGAAGCCAGCTGTTGCTGATCTGCAGCTCTAGTTTCTGTGGGCTGGGGTTTAGCTGCACCGAGAGCAGAAGCCCGTCGGGGTTCCAGGTCCTGAACTGGAAGCGAACAGTGAATTCCCCCACAGGGGGAGCAGCAGACGGGAGCGACAGGAAGCTGCTGCTGGAGCTCAGGAAGGTGCAGGCCACCAGCTGGGGCGGCGAACATGAGAAGGTCACGTTGCCCTGCAGAAAAAAATAAAAAGGAGATTTACATGCATCTTTAGCAACGTGTCAGCCGAGGACGAAGGCTGCAAATGTCATGTAAAACTATGACCTTTTATTAATTATAGGGAACATCTTTTCCAGGTCCAATTACTTGGGATCAGTTTAACATAATTACAGAAAATGCCTACCACAATATGAGATATAGAAATGAAAATAACAACAAATGGGAACTGAAATAATTATATGGATTATTTGACATTTTTAGACAAGACTGAAACCAAAGTTCCTCCTAATAAATATGTGATTGAATATGCAGACAGCGGTTGTTTTGACCCAGATTTTCAAAGGATAAATCCATAAATAAAACATTGTTTTAATAAAAACATTCAGAGTTGTGCATAACATTACCCTAATGTCTAACGATATTAAACAATCATCAGCAGAGTGCCAAAATGTGAATGCAGATGAGGTGGTTACTTTTCATTCAGTGCCATCCTGACGTGGACACTGAATCGTCCACTTGTGAAATCAAAACATCCCTCTGGGTTGCAGCTTTTCATCCAATCCAACTATACATATAATCGTAATTGTGTGTCGGGCTGCAGTCAAAACCCAACCAGTCATGACTGCTGAGGTCAGACTCCTATCAGTTCCACAACCCCGCAGGGCAGCACACAGCAATCACAACTCTCCCACTCTCAATGTGATTCCCTCCCATCAGCCCCGGGGAAATGGTCCCATTGAAATTCCATTACAGCTTCCATCATTCCCGTCTCCTCCACCTCTGCCTCTCTAGTCAGCAAAGGCCTTTAATGCAACAGTTAAAGGCTGTGGGTGTCTCATTTGAGATGTGGCTTGCAGCTCTTCGACCGACCCATCTGATTGGTGTGGGAGGAAACTCTCAAAATGCACTCAGACTTAATCACAGAGTAGCCGGGATCACAATGGCTGTAATGATTGTTTATTCTCCATTTGTGCCTCTGACAATCTTTATTCAACTTCTGGATAATCACAAATCATCAGAAGAAGAGAAAATGTGAAAGCAACAGCAAATACCAGTCAGAATCTGAATACAGTGCCATCATCAGGCCAACATTTGAACTGTTTGTGTCAGGGAGTAGTTTTGCTTGTTGTTTCTATGTTTGCTTCTATTCTTTGATTAGATCAGCCTTGATTCCTTTTTCCTTTTGTTTATCCTTCATTATTCCTTGCCAGATTCATTTCCCCTGTTTGCCCTCCCTCGCACCCTGGTGCCATCCTCTCTCTCACACAAACTTGCAGCCCATTAACTAATTAGCCCATGTCCTTTGTTCCAGCGTTCAGTCTCCCAGTATTTATGCACCTTTTCTCCTCTCACTCCTCACTGTTCCTCCAGTTAGATCCTACATACCAGGTTCCTGGTTGTTCCTGCTCTTTGAGTTTTGCTGGCTACTTGTAACTTTTGTTCATCATGATTTTTGTCATTAAAGTCTACAAGAGTGATGTTTGCTGCTTTCTGTTGAGTCTTCCTCTTATGTGCTGAAACTCTTACTCTGCTTTTTTGTCTCAGTTTGAATGAACAGCAGAGATACTTGTTAAAAAAAAAAATCACACTTCCTGATTTACAGTGCATATAAATACTATTAACCTGTAGTGTCTGAAAACAGGTTATGTCTGTATGTCTCAGTAACACACCCAAGCTGAGATCTCCGTGCTATGAGTGATGTAGTGTCTGGACACACAAAAGGATAGTTTGGAATGATAGGCAAAACAGGTCTCACACCAAAGACATTGAGTTTGAAAAACAAGTTCATCTACGGATTCAGTCTTCCTGAAGGCACAAGGAAGAGTCCGGAGGCTCAATGAGACAATACAGCCCAGTACCCAAATGAGGTGTCAATGTGGAACATGTGAATGTGATCATATGCTCACGTTGGAAAATATGTGTTGGGCAGAGCTGTATAAAAAGGAATGCTGTCCAGAGATCGGAGGGGACTTTATTGTAGGGCTGTTGTAAAAGAATATTTCAGTAATCGAGTACTCTATCGATTATTTATTATTTCAATCTGAAAAAATCTCTCTCTCTTGCTCGTTCGCTGTCTGGTTTATCTTCCCACCATTTGCTTTGAAACGGTCACCAGACAGTTGTGGGAAAAGAAGGCTGCTACTCCAAGCATCGCACCAGTCAATTTAAGAATGCCTAGATGTTCCCCAAAAAATGATAAAAACTTGGAAAATTAGAAGTTTTGCTCCTAGCACTTAGCAACAACTCAAAGGTGGAAGTGAGAGTGCTGCCCAACACAAATAATGACCCGGCCGGAACACAGTGCGCTAAATAATAAAACATAATTTAACAAAGCTTCGAGCCAGATACATTTTCCTCGAGGAATTTTAATAATCGAGGTATCTGAATAAGGTGGAGGCTCTGGAATGGCTCAGTCAAACCCCAGACCTCAATCCAATATAGAATTAGTGGTAAGACTTAAACAGTTCTGCCAACCTGACAGAGCTGCAAATGTTTAGCAGCAAGAATGGTAGAAGAGTGCAACTTGACTGAGACTGGTCCACACCAACTCCCTGCTGGGACAGAGCCAGAGGGGCAAATAAATACTGACTGGAAGGAGTGAATATTTATACAGTCACTTGATTATGTAACATATTTTCATTTAATTATCAATATTATATTTAGAGGAGTTTTTTTGTTGTTTGTTTTTTGACAAAAAAGCCCAATTTTAATCCCAGTTGTACAACAAAATTGTAAAACAACCAAAGGGCGAATATTTTTATAGGCATTGCAGGTCAGATCTAAACTTCCGTTCTGGAACATGCTGGTTTGGAGATGTAGGCAGCCGTCTGGAAGTTTCAGACTTAGTTTTGACAAGTAGATATTTTACAAGATACACATAGGGACTGCTCTTTAAAATAATTCCAGCAAGATACAAATAGTTTTTAAATGTCAACTATGTTATTCTGTGTTTAATTTGAAATGTATAAACTCACATTTCCTCTTATAATTAAAATAAAAGCTCATGGTAGCCAGGTTAGAAACAAATGTTTTAGCTGCTGCTCCGATATCAATTATCATAATAAGCATCGCCGAGTCAAAGCTTTACCAAAAAAATAGAGGTCAGCAGTGATTCACTATTCAATGATTGGAGAATTTTTAAACTGTAGCTTTGCTAACTAGTCAGATGTTCAAATCTGCATACATTATTCCACCTGACTCTGGTTATAGCACAGATCGGATCAATGGTAGGCCTGGTTACTAAAACTGAGGGTTGAATAAGTAGTTTGATGTATGCCACTGGGAGAGCTCATGGACTCAATTTATTTTCTGGAGTTTCCAGTCTCAAAAGAGGCAGACTGTGAAGAAAAGAAAGGAGGAGTCATAGTAAGCAACTGACGCTGCCCCCCTGTAATGGCCTTGAAAAAAGCTGTAAATCCATACTTGTTGATGCAGCTGTTTCAGCATGACCAAAAATAATTTCACTTTTGTTCCTTCATCTGTTAAAATGCAGACATTGCTTTAGTCAGCATTGGTAATGTGCTTCATCAAAAGACGGTAGCTTGTGCTGGTAGTTGTAATTTAGTGAGACTATTAAACTCCTCACCGGCAGCGTTCTTCAGAAACACTCAGGAATGAGTATCATAAATAGTGTACATTTACTGTAGCAGAAGCTGTGCGAGGATTCATGCTGTCTAAAAGATTATTGATGTTTGAGGCATTAAAATGTCATGTTGTTTCTTAGGTCCAACAGATATAAAACCGTTTCATTTTTTTTTTGTCTCTGACTGCATTTTAATATCTGTTTACAAACCATTCTGGAGGTGCAACATAGAGTTAACAGAGTGTGAGCTAAGAGTGTATTTAAAACTTCAATAATAGGATACTGAACTTGGAAACGTTCAGTGGCATTTGAGTTTCAAATGTACTTCATTAAAGTGAGACTTTTTTTCAGCTTGTAAAACTATAAGTTTATTGAGTTCTCTCTCTACTCTTCCTCTAAGGTTTCTCCTTTTTTTTTTTTTTCATCCATTGGTTGACTAAAGGACTTTTATGAAGCACTGCTGATGTAATCTGTGCTGGTGCCAGAGTTCTGACCATCACCAGGAAAATGGATCAGATATATGTGTAACGTTTTCTACTGGCCTCTAAATCACTTTGGGCTGTCTTGTGAATAGTGCTACATTAAAAGCCTCAACTTGCCTTACTCTAGATTTTGTGCTGTGTTTCTGTCATGTTTGCTCCTAACCTAAATGGCACAATCTACTACATCTCATTTCGTAAAATGTTACCTGTGTCACAAGCTCCAGCTGAAATCCACAGCATGACCCACCTACCATAGTCTATAGTTTTCTTCACACATACCATCACCCTTTTTAATCTAAAGTTCAATTTTAATATGATCAATTAACTCGATTTATTTCCAGCTCTCAGATCCGTTACAAATATTTGGTTAAGATAACATGTAACACTGATATGAGTCTACTGAGGCCAGACAAGTCAACAAGTTGCAACCTGCTACAGTAAACGAAAGTTAGTGGAAGTGTTGATAGGCTACCGACTTCAAGCAAACAGAAAGCGGTTTTTCCTATTCTTCTGTGTGTTCTGAAGCTTTATTAGTATAAATGACTTTAATCTGCATGTGCAAGGATGTTGTGACGAGGACATTTCTAGGAATCAGTGCTTCTGTGTTTCTCTTTGTGTTTATGCCCTGATTTATCAAACAGACGGCCACTAACACTGAACCAGGTTCTGGTACTGGTTCTGCTGGCGGTTTCTTCCTGTTAAAAACAAAGTTTCCCTAGTGCTGTTGAAGCATGCATGCTCAGCATGAGGATTTGCTACAACGTCAATATAAAAATAATTCTCCACTGTTACTGCATGCAGTAAGTCAACCTGTTGGGTTCCTTAGATAGAAAATATTGAAACCAATAAGCTGAACTTGACTGCATTGTTTGATAATTAGGATCAGCTGAAATGTATGTAGCTGGCTTGGAATCTGTCTGTAAGAATCTTTTGATTTAACTTTTGTTATTGTCATCTCAGATGACATGTATTGTAAATCAATGTTATATAAATAAACTGAATTGAATTAGATTACAGTGTGCATTAATTTGAATTTTCTGACTCCAAACACAGGATACAGTTTTGAGGTGATCATTTCCTATATTTTCTTTCATATCCCCCACACCAAGTGAGGGTATGAACTAAAAATAATAATCCTTATCATCTTTTGCCACTGCATGTAAATATTCACCACGTCTCTTTGGGTTCATCTCTAAATGTTCTTTCAGAACTGACTCCGTTCTGTGGCTGTGAAACATTATCCTGTGGAATTATACTGGAGTGCTATATATGATTACCAAAATAAATCGTTAACAGATTTTTTTTTCCTCCAGTAAAATCGCCCACTCTCTGCCTCTCGCCTACACATGAGCTCATTCGCTCTCTCTCTTGCCTTCTCTCTCTCTCTCTCGTATCATACCATCAGTTCTCCATCCCTTGAAAACCACGCTGCAAGATAAGCTTTACATGGCAAAGTGATATTTCATATTTCTGACTTTTTAAAGGCATTTATGAGTTCTTTGAAGAGAAGCAACAATCAGAGATAAAATTGACAGTGAGCTTAAAAACATTATTTATAAAGAACTTACCTAGAGACTTATATCTGATCACCAACAAAGTCAAAAACAGCTCCATAAATTGGCCTGATTTTAGCTACAGATCTTGAGTTCTACTACAAGACTTCAAAAAGGGGAAACTTTTCAAAGAGAGGAATTGATCATTATTTATGATAGTGTAACACATAAGAAAACTAAAGTGTAGCTCACCACACTGTGTATCTGTGGCTTGCGTCTCTTAGCCAGGTCTATGATGTTGATTCCGTTATAGTAGAGGTTCTCTATGCAGCCATGGAAGTTCTTCCTGAGGAAGGTGCCAGGTTTCCCAGGCAGAGGAATGCCCCCAAAGCTCAGCTGAGGATGGAGAACAGCAGATTGATTACATCACAAGAACAAACTAAGGTGCTCACATGCGCCACTTTTAGAACAAAAATGAACTGAAATGAAACTCTTTCTGCTCCACAGTGTGTGTGACGTTCAGGTGACATGAGTGTAACCTGAATGCTGAACACACACATTCTTAACAGTTTGTGCTTGAACAACTGAGCCAGTTACTCAGCAAGTGAGAGGTGATGTGAGAAAACATCACCTCTCACCACAGCATCTGAAGGTGTGCTGTGTACTGCTGCTCTGAACCTGATTTCATGGTTCATTGTGCATCAGCTGAGTCAAGCTACAGACAGAATACATACTTTCACACATTGGGTATGATCCCACATCTCTGAGCTAGAGCGTTGAAAGAAAGCCCTCTGAATGTCCCACTCCCCTGTTTCCTCAGTGGAATCTATTTGTGTGAATGGCAGATCAGTTCAAGTCAACCAGAAAATGGTCAACTTTTTAAAAAGAAATGTGTTCAACAAGGAACTTTGATCATTTTTCAGAGTTGGAAATTTACCAAAATAATTACACAAATCTATGTTTAGCTTTCTTCTACCATTAAGCAGTTGAATAATTTAATTATCAAAGTTATCTGTCATAATTAGTGAAGGTCTTCCATTCCAATTTTAATTATCTTGGAAAAAAAAAAAAGTCCAACGAGGATTAAATGTAATTTTCTGAAAGTTGCAGAAGGCCTGTTTCAAAGTCATTATTCACAGTTTGCTTGTTATTAATAAGTGACTGTGTTACTGAACAGAATTATTGCACCTTTTTTCTTTTGTATGAATATTTTTTCCATAGTTGCCTGGAGTTTTTTCAGTGGGTTTGACAGCACTAATGTTCCTGTTTATTCTCTGATCAAGCTGTTGTTCACACTCTTTACTTTGACGTGGTAAACTTTGAATTCTTTCTGTTGTTTTTGTCTTCAGATCTCACTCTACACGGCGACGGTAACCGGTAGTCTGAAGGTTAGCTTTTGTTGTTTCCAACACAGATGTGGAGCCTGTACTGACAGACTACGGGTGCAGAGACAACAGAGAAAGACAGCAAACTTCAAGCTCTGAAACAAAAGAGCTTCTGTTTACAAGGTCGAAATACAATGGGAAAGTCTTTGGAGGCTTGCAGTATTGTTCGATAACAGCAAAATGTCTTTTTCTAATTTTATATTTAAAGGAGTGCTTCCAGCAGTTCCACGGAGCACACTTTGTTTGCTGCAATGCTGCAAGGCTCGCCCTAATGCTCCTCATCAGTCTGTGTTCATGATAAGGTCGTCTGCGCCTCTGTGGAGAAATATTTACACAGCTGTTCCATCTTCTCGTCAGGTTATTCAATCTGGCTGAGAACTCACCTCGTAGTCCACCTCCAGAGACTGTCCTTCCCCTTTGGTTTGGAAGTGCTGTGTGTGGGCGTCTACAGTGAGGTTGACCTGCCTGTTGAAGCGCTCGATCTGAGCAGAGTGCCAGTGCTGGTCATCCAGCAGGCTGCCCACAGTAACTGGAACACGGCGGCTGCTGAACCTTGACCTGCTATCATCTGCAAAAAAAGGACGACAGCAGCAGGAGCTCAGTGGGTCTGGTGGGAAAGCAGCTTCAACGTATGCAGAATTCCTCTCAAAGTTAAGCAACAGCTGTTAAACATAGGAGAAAAGATCAGCAAACATTAATAAACCATTCTATAAATGCAATAAAGAAACCCTATCATTCAATTTACATAATTAAGATCATGCACTGTGAAATACAAATGATTATATGATCAATCCAAAAGGGAGGGAGTGAATGGTTCTTAAATCCTGATTATCCAGAATGTTATACTCAATACAATTTAAAGAGTTAAACTTATACACAGTCCTTTTAATTCTATGTACTATTAACCAGCTATACTCAATATAAAATGTACAGTAAATGTAATGTAGTAAAGTATATACACTGTATTTCATGTGTTCTACACAATAAACCATATTTAGCTTGCAGTATGGCTGCCAAATTACCTAAAGGGAATCCAATCCAAATCTCTGTACTAAAAAGAATCTGTCATTCAATTCTTAATCTGAATTTTTCATCAGTTTTGCACTAGCATATCTTCCTCACTATTTAACAAATCCACCCCATCAACTAAAGATTATGGTGATGGCAGGGAGGCATTCCAACCTCAAAGAATAGGAGTTCATTACCAGCTGAACATTTTACACACCAATGGAAACATGTGAAAAGCTGCCCAGCTCACACAACAAGGCTTCTAACTGCTGTAAAGCAGATGAAGGCATTTACTTTCGCTGAGTACATTAATGTGATGTAAATAAACTTTTTATAGAATGTAAATGAACAATATTATTATATTTCTATGCCTCTTAAATAGTCAGTTTTATTATTATATTATCTTGGATAGATGCCAGTCCCATTTCTCATCAGAAACAAGCTTGATTGTTGTTTGCCAGGTGTATGAATAATTTTGGACTTTATTGCATAATAATATGAATTGAATAATGTTGTATAAACCTATTTATACTAACTGATGGTTATTTTTAATTCAGTTTTAACCTGCTAAAGCTACAACTGTTTTTCTTGTTCTTTTTGTTTTCCTCAGTGTTATCAGAGGCTATTTTTCATCTAGATTTATCCCAATTGCATTATATATCTACAGAAACAGCTTACAAAAAAATGTGATATTGTCAGAAAAAGTTGTTTTTATAGTCACCCATTTCATAAAGTGAAACTCATTTTTTTATAGCTTCGTCACACATAAAGCGAAATATTTCAACTCTTTCTTGTATTTTTGATATTTGTAGCTCACAGATAATGTAAGCAAGAATATCACATAAGGTAATAAAGACATGAAATTTTAAGCAGTAATGTCAAACTTCTGGAAAGTCAATTCATTTCTATGTACTCAATACTTGGTTGGGCTCCTTTTGCATGAATTACTGCAATGCATCGTGGCATGAAGGAGATCAGCCTGTGGTTCTGCTGAGGTGTAACTAAAGCTCAGGTTGCTCTGATGCCTTCATTGTCTCTCATTTTTCTTTTGAGAATCCACATATTCTCTATGGGGCTAAAGACCAGACTGCTGGCCAATCAAGTACAGCAACACCATGTTCATTGAACAAATGATTGCTATGATCAACTGTTGGTGCCTTTGGCTATAGCTTTTTGGCAAGAGTCAAATGTTCTGAGACACTGAATTTGAGGTTTTCATTATCTAAAAATTGGACTCCACTTGTAATGAATCTATGAGTTTCACTATATGAAATTAGTGAGAAGTTGTCACTAACGAGAAATGCTGAACATTTAAATTTACGTTACATACAATTTTCCACGGTGTAATTGTATAGCGTTTGAGATTTATTCAACTAAACAGTCCTTTGCTGTTATACAGTTTTATTGTCTTACTCTTTTGGAAGATTTTAAGAAAAATGAAATACAATTCATCTCTGTCTTCCTGTCTTTAGATTAGATGGTTTGAATTAATATTTTGGGTCTTCTATCTGTTGAGTAAAAGCTGGAATAAAGCATCAACTCAATCACTGGGGCATCCTGGAAAATAAAGCTCTCATATCCTCTCAATCATTTCTAATCTCTAGCTCAGTCTCAGGGAATGATTCCCACAATCACAATGATTCCCAAGGATGCAAAAAAGGAAAGAAAACAAGCGATTTTCAGGGCCGATATCAGGAAGGCGTAGTTCACCTAAGTTGAGATAGAGGTCCAGTCTTCCTCGGTGCAGCTCCAGTGTGA
Organism: Girardinus metallicus; assembly: GCA_903067095.1. Taxonomy (NCBI): domain Eukaryota; kingdom Metazoa; phylum Chordata; class Actinopteri; order Cyprinodontiformes; family Poeciliidae; genus Girardinus; species Girardinus metallicus. Next base: position 9,042 of record CAEGAE010034414.1, on the reverse strand, counting down.
TGTAATCTCCTCTCTGCCCCTCTCCATGCAGTAAGACCCCCTCAGCCTGGTGGCTCTTAAAGCGCAGAGAAATAACATCCTTCACTGTTGACATGGACTTCTGGTTGAACCGATACAGCAGAGAGCTTCTGCCATCAAAATCGGCCACATACGATTCTGTGGAAAAATCAGAACCAGTATGAAGGGGTGTGCTCTGTTAACTAGAAGAAAAGGGTTAAGGTTAGAACAAAACTGGAGTATTCTACAACCAGGACTACAAATCAGAAGTGTTTATTTTATTGGTATTCTAATTGTTTTCCCTTTCTTGTTGTAAATAACTACAGTTTGCTTGTCATTTCTTTCATTATCTTTGAATGAGTGACCTGCTGTCAACTGGTAGATTCAACCCTGATTAAGACCCTAAACACCATGCTACCTATGTCTGTGAATTACTATGCTTTGGCTGCGATGTACATAATTAGGTAACTATAGACATGTTTTTCCTTTTAATGTATGCATCAGAGCAGAGAGATGCTGTTTGCTCTGTGAAACAACTTTTGTGGCATATTTACATTTGGATGCACATGGGAACTCAACTTAACAAGCAATCGCCACCTGCTAGCTTTGCAGTTCACCGTTTATTCTCATCTGACTTGCTTTCACCTTTTTGCTGTGGTCCCTTCATGGTTTGTTGCAAAATGCAAACAGTAGTTCTTATGATTTTCTTTCAGAAAGAACTGTTTGTTTTTTTTTGTGCCACTTTTCAATACAAGCCACATTTCTGGGATTCAGCGCAGAGCAGTCCAAAGAGATTCTTCCACCTTCAGGTACCCAGGCATGAAGGTTAAAGCACAACCCATGTATGGAGGCCTTAGTCCTCGACGCGGCTGTCTCAGGCTAGATTTCCGGCCTGATGACCTTTCCCCCATGTTTTCCCCATTCTCTCATTACCCACTTTCCTGTCCATTCACTATCAAATAAAGGCCACTAGAGCCAATAAAACCTTTTAAAAAATGTACAACATGCCACTTTTATGGATTGAAGTTCTGCAGTGACTGAAGTTTGGAGTTATGTCTCCCTACCTTGTTGTTCCAACTTGGCTGACTTAAGTTAGTGAGGCAATCTCTGAATTTTGCTTTACTTAACTCGTTTTAATCAAAATAGCAGTAGTGGTCTTAGATTGTCAACAATTTCCACACAGGATAGTTAAAAAAATTCTGGTTGCAACAGTTTTGTTTCATGGAACAAACATTTATTACCAATCTATGGCAAGTCTTTGTAGCACATCACAGCTACAGAGAAAAAGTGAAGCCCTTGTTACAACCCAGGAATCAACCATCAGATAGCATTTTTCAGGCTACATTTTCAAAATCCTAAAGAAGTGAAACCCACAGTGTTCCTGATGACTACCTCTCTCACTTCTGGTTACTCTGCTGGATGCTTTAACACAAGCTAACACTTAATGAACACATAAACTAGAGTAATTGGAATAGACTAATCACTAAAAGAACAATGCTAAACAATTCACTGAAATGATTAACAATGAACATAAATCTTATCCACAATCCCTCACTGAACTCACATGCCAAAACACAGCAGAATAATGCAAATATGTGGACTCTGGTTTCAATGACCATATTAATAAATGTTTTCCATTGTCTTTATTGGTCTTCACAATGTTCAACAATGTTCACTAAAGAGTAAATTGGAAGGAAAAGTATATTTATTCACCATCACATTAATACTGCAGTTAGCTACTTATCACATAAGAAAATGGCAAATGACTTTCAGTACTTGACAACAAAGAAAGATCAAACCAACACCAACATTTCACATTATTTTTTTCTGACACAGGTATATGAATTTGTTTTGCACCATTTGTTTTAAATCATTTGGGACAAAACTATAAATTTAACAGTATTTAAGGTGTAACTCAATTAATACAATTTGTGTCTTATGAATTTGAAGATGTTTAATTGCTGTTTTGAAAAATAGTTCCCTTAATTTTTTTTAAGTAGATAAAGCAGATTATTTTTTATCTCAGTAACCATAACTGTTTGTTCTCTGAAATCATGACATAAAAGACACATTGGGACACACACAGGTGGTCTCTGTTTATTAAATAAGGGATTCTAGAAAGTAGTTGGTTTCCATTGAGTATACTTAGGGGCATCAGAGAAGGAGGGGCTGAAAATATGTGAACATCAAAACATTTAGATTTTCAGCTGTAAAAAAAATGAAAAGAATTTTTTTCTTCCCCTTAACTTCCATGTACTCTCATGTAAAGTTCAAAAGGTTTGAATACTTTAAAGACCTAAACTATTCATACCTGTAAACTGTAAATTGCCTTTGATGAGGCTCCTCTCTGCAGCAGGTTCTCTGACTCCATTTAAGTTCCAGGGCTTTTATTTTACTCATGGAAAGAAACTATAGTTAATTATTTATACAATTTTTCAGCTTTCATATGTCACAGTTAACTGCAGAGTCTGCACAGGTCTATCATTTCTCATACACACAACTGTGCTGGTGTTTTTTGTATGAAACGTTTTTCTACCACTTAAAATCCCTCAACTGTAAAAATATGAACGATCCAAGTTTTTGTCTCACCTTTCCATTGAGTAAGAGTGATGCACAAGGTGATGTTTTTGGAGAAAAACACTGAGTGAGAAAATTGTGACAGGTTGAGCGTGGAAGCAGATAGATGTATTAAAGTGAAGTCTAACAAGAGGGCAGCAGCTTATCAAACTTGAACTTGGTTTATTGTCTTTATGAACCACAGGACATGCCATTCCCTCATAGTAAGGTTAAAGCAGAGAAAAACTCAGCTTGGAACAGCAGCACTGAAAGAAACACAGACAAAATTGCACTCAAGAGAGTAACCGTCTGCCTCAACGATGCTGTGCCGCACCATGTGGCGCTTGGCTATCATAAAACTGCTCACTGTTGTGTGTTCTGACACTGTTCCACAGTGCAGTAATTCTCTGGCTCATCTAGTTAGTGCCGCCTCACAATGCGTGGGAGAGGTGTGCCAGTAAATCCCCATTAAATGTCTTATTGAGGACTGCTCAGAATATAAATGGAAGTACACTTGCCCTTTATCAATGTGCACTACCACAGAAGACCGCTTTTAGCTTGATTACAGTCAGAGGTTGCGGGTTATCTTAGTTAATTCTTTACCAAAGTAAAACGACCATTATGACAAATGAGTGTTACCCATCATATTTAAAGAAGTAACTTTTCCCCTTTTAAAAGTAGTTGTATAAAGCAAAGTATGAAGGGCAAGACATGGAAGCAGCATGCTGAGCACTTATAAGCACAAGCACAGATTGCTTTCAGTGTTCAGTGCTCTGTCTGGGCATGAGTCAGGAGACAGGCTGGTGCACAAGAAAAGCAGCAATTTACATATTTGCTTCCAGGAGCAGCACGCCACTGCTACTGTACTGGGTTGCTTCTTCTTCTTCCTGTGTGGCACCTCTGGAGTATGTAACAGTTTCAAATTACATTCATCAACTCACTGAGGGTCGCAAGTGCGTGAAACTTCCATTTGTGGCTTTTATGTCTTTAGCACATCAGGTATGCACAACACAGTGTGAAAGCATGTGAAGATATGATAAAGAGACATTAAACAGATCACAGTAGGATCTTACTGTTTACATCTGTAGCAGTTTTACTGTGTATATGCATGAAAAGGTTCAAACTGAACGTCACAAAGTGAGTTATTTTCCCCAAGAAAAGGTTGATGAAGATGTTCACCAGACAGGAAGAGCAATATTAAAGAAAGTGATAGCATGATTTTTTATAGTTATCAATTAAATGTTTTTGCAAAATGTTACATCGGTCAAAACATCTACAAGTAATTCCTCTATCACATGATTGCACAACAGCTTTTAAATTTCATTGCTTTGAGGAAATATGATGTCTTTGACCACCAGATGCGCCAACATCAGCACTGCAGCTCTCACATGCCTTCGCTACAGAAGCACCACAGCAATGACCCGATGATAACGTTACATAATGTCCAAAATGTTTACCCACTGGAGGCCAGAGGCTATAAAGGAAAGAGAAAATGAAGACCTCCCTTACTGCCTGATTAATACTGATAATAATAATCTGACCACACACAAAATAAATAATATTAAAAAACAAATAAATTTAAATAATTATCTGACTATTTAAGAGGCATATAAATATCATCCCTACAGTCAGTTAATCCTTTAATTTGGAAACACAAATTAAACAGAAACACTGAAAGTAATATACCTAGTCATGATGCAGCATAGTGACTTTCACCGAATTGTTCTCATTGTATACAGGCTAATTATATGAATGTATCAACAGAGGCTCACAGACTTTAAATATTTAAGTATTTGTATAAGACTCGATGTGCTAGATAAAATCCCTCATTTCCTGGATTACATCTATGAAAAAAATGCTTTTTAAATTTTTACTATGGAAAGATAGGAATCTGTGTGACAGCAGTGTAATACTGATGAATAAGGCAGAGGTTGAGCTAGACTTTATTGTTTGCTAATTTGACTGAAGGAGTAAAAAAAAAAACCCAGTCATATGGCCATTTTTATCCGTCAAATTTTAAAATAAAACGGACATATTCTGTGATATTTAAATTTGACTCAGTTTAATTACCTTTCAGTTCAAACAAGTCCACATTGTGGACTTATGAAGGAACCCTTACGAAGGCTCTGTTGCTGATACTGATGTTATATGAACAGAGATGGAAAGGCTTTGATATTCTTGCCCTAAAACACTAAAACATGGCAGACCGTCTGAAGATAACCACCACAATTCAGTTATATTCAGTAAATTAAAATGTGTTCTGCTGAGACTCGTTCAAATTTAAAGAGTCTTTTTAAAATAACTTTTAAGCAGATACTGAACATACTTTTCATTAAATCCACATTTCTGTATTTTTTTTTTCTTTTGCTCTAATATTCTAATCCTAAATATGTTTTCATTAGCTGATAATAACTATTTATATTAAAGGCTTGAAAACTGTCTCTAATTAAGTCATACATGTTTCACTTAGTGTATTTTTAGTGTGTTCTGTGTAGCGTGTCAGAATTGTTGCATGACACTTACAAAGTTACTTTCTAAAGTGGATCATTGCAGCTTACACTATAATGCTGAAAATTTGCTTTGGATTTGTTTCAAAGCAATGAACAAAAAGATGGAAAAGAAAGGGAAAAAGAGAAAAACCACAGGAAGCTATAAGAATTGAGGAGATGGAGAAAGATAGAGATAATACAAGAAAACACACTTGGAATCTGCTTGTATACCAGCAGAAAGCGAGGAAAAAACCAAGAAACCAGAGCAACAAACATATCTTCACCTTCCTAAAATAATTACCTAAGTCATTTTTTTGCCAAAAATGATTTTGGCACAAACAAAATCACCTTCTTTTTATTGACAAACAATAATTTAGGCAAAATAAAGAAAATGACGTAGGCCATTATTTTAGGAAAGTGAAACATGCATATAACAACGCCAATGATAAGTACACAGTACTAAACAATCCAAGATGTATGTAGTGTCAACAACAGTCCAAGACAGAGTTTATCTGTCAACACCTGAATCTATACCTTAGCGAAGACCTGCTTAATGTTTTAACTTATGGAAATAAATGAGGTAGGAAAAAATTCTAAATGTACAGCAGGTTAGATTTCATTTTTGATTCAACATCAGGGATTAGTAAATCACTAATGTATAGTCTTACTAATACTAAGACACTGTCATTTTTATTTAGACTCTTTTGCAGTTGTGTTTTACGAGGATGAAATGGGTGTATTTTATTAGAATGCATGGTATGTTTATTCCTGTTTTGCTTCTGCTCTCAATTTTCAAAAATATTTTAAAAACTAGCAGTGAACTTAATACTCTATGAACTCATATTTGCTATTTTAGTTTGAGTATATATTTTTTCCATCTGAAAATAATCTCAGAGAAGTGAGGCATAAATTGTTATAAAATCAGACCCAGGAGAAGACAGGAAAAAAGAAGTCCAGTGTAAGAGGAAAATATTTATAAAATCAACTTGCAAAATGAGGAAGAGGCAAGTGAGGAACTAGAAAGAAGGAAGTGAGAATATTAAATGCCTAAACATGGTGATTAGCATAGCACAGAAAAACAAGTAAATGGGCATAGCAAGTATAGATGTAGTTAAATAAAATCCTACAACAAACAGCTTCCAATACACCCAGGGTTCAATAATTCCATACCCCACACTGATATTTAAAAAATGGTCCTGTCGATGGTTGCAGAGGAACACATTTTTTTTAACCATTTGGCTGAATATTTGATTACTTTTCATTTGTTTACATCTTTTTGGATCATGGTCATTGTTAAACATGTCATGATTTGTGGAGCGGTGAGGTGAGTGAGACGCCGGGGAGTCCAACTTGTCATTGTTAATGAGGTTTTAATGATAAATCCAAGACAACAGCGAACACGGAACACAGGAGGCTCGGACGTAACGTACTTTTGACATACATCTGACAAAAATTGACGAGGACCCGACAAGAGACAAAGACAACAGGTGGACGTAAATACACAGGGAGGGTAATCACAGAAAGAGACACACCTGGGAAGCAATCACGGGGAGATGGGACATCACAGAGACACATAGGGACAGAATCTAACTAAACACACAGAGAAACTCAAATAAACACAAGGAAAAACCCAGATCCCAACAGAACACACAACTACATCCAGGTTTTCACCATCAAACCAAAACTATAGCCTTCTGAAAACTGGTCAGAAGGTTCAGTAACTGTCTAGGAACTGGCAAGGCTCCAGCTTATCGTAAACTGAAAGAATCTTGATCACGAGAGTTCCTCTACAGCTGTGTCTCATGTTCCCTGATTATCACTTGTGAATTTAATCCCACCTGTGTCTGTGTTTCCCTGTTGTGTCCTTGTCATTGTAGTCATAAGTCAAGTTGTATTAGTTCCTTTGTCTAACGTCCTGACAAAGGTCTGTGTTTCCTTATCTCATCGCTCAGCTGTGTTGCCTGGATTTCTGTGTTCTTGATTAAAACCACCATTTTCACCATAACCTGGGTCCATCCTCACCACAAACAACACCACAACTCATGACACACAGGTCAACGCCAAGTTGGTTGAAACTTGGTTATAGGTGGGTGTTCCAACAGCACAATGATCCCAACAAACTAGTTTTGGAAACAGCAAATTTCCAAAAGCCTTTAAGTAGTTTGGAACTTGTGTGAATAAAAATTATAGTAACCTTCTAGTAACCTTGATGACTTCAACATCTTGCTTTTAAAGACTTTAGGCTTTTTAGCCCTTTCACAGAAACGATTCAAATGCTTAAAACCTAGCTGTTTGGAGTTGTCTTGAACCATAATAAATGGAACATTGACCAACATATCAGATGTGTTTTGATGATTTTAACTATGGCACTGGTCAAAATGCACTGTCTGTTTCTGGTTTTCACAATTGTTGGTTGTAGGATGTATTTATGTTTTAATGATGTAAAGCATTTTGTACTGCCTTGTTGCCGAAATTTGCTATACAGCTATAGAAATGTCTGTCTCTGCTTCTTTACTGATTAAATTAAGGCCCAAATATTATGCACACGATAAGTGTATGTAAACTTGCAACCACCACTGTAAGCAGATATTAGGTTTAAATGTTGAGAAAATACCCAGATAGCATGTGATGGTAATTCTACGTTGAATTATAGTCAGAGTGGTTGATTTTGATTGAGGTCGACAATTGACCACCAAACAATCATCCAATTCAAGCCAATTAACTAATGTAGAAAATATGTCAATGAATCAATGTTGTTTTGTGGTCGAATTCTAATTGAAAGGCCAACACTTAATCCAGTGTTTTTCAACACTGGTCCTCCAGGCACAATGCTCTGCAAGATTTAGGCATTTTCCTAACTCAGCACATATGATTTTAATTGATGGCTGAATAACAGGGTTTTGCTGAATTGAAAACATGCATGTCACTTTGCCTTGAGGATCAGGGTTGAGAAAAACTGCTAATCAATTTTGAAACCATGTATGCACCCTCATTCTCCACAAAAATATCGGTTAATGCAAAACCAAATCTATCCTTAACAAAAGTTGAGAAAAGGAGGCAAGGAAAGCAGAAAAGACCGTTTCTAGCTGGACATCCACAAAGCCTGTCTTTTCTTGTATACAACTTAATTTGAGAAGAGCGGGACCCTTCTGTCTTGTAGTTTGAAGCAAACCTTTCAGCTCCAATGTTGATCTTCCTTTAGTATTATTTCCTGATTCGATTGAAAATCTGCTTTAGAAAACTATTTAAGGGTAGAAGGATATATTACAAAGTATTGAGATGGGCTCTCCTTGGGCTGCCACCTTACCGTGGTGGAGGGGTTTGAGTGTCCCAATGATACTGGGAGCAATGCTGTCTGGGGCTTTACGCCCCTGGTAGGGTCACCCAAGGCAGACTGGTCCTAGGTGAGGAACCAGACAAAGCGCAGCTCGAAGACCCCTATGATGAATGAAAACATTGGATCTGGCGTTCCCTTGCCCGGATGCGGGTCACTGGGGCCCCACTCTGGAGCCAGGCCTGGAGTGGGGGCACGATGGCAAGTGCCTGGTGGCCGGGCTTATTCCCATGGGGCCCGGCCGGGCTCAGCCCGAAGGAGAAACATGGGTCCCCCCCTTCCATGGGCCCACCACCCATGAGAGGGGCCAAAGGGGTTGGGTACATTGTGTGATGGGTGGCGGCCGAGGGAGAGGGCCCCGGCGGTCCGATCCTCTGCTGTAGAAGCTTGCTCTTGGGATGTGGAGGAACCAGAGCTAGTGTGTGAGGTTGAGAGGTTCTGGCTAGAAATAGCCGGTCTTACCTAGACGCATGGTTCTGGTTCTGGAAAGAGTCTCCCTGAGAGGGGCTGGACATACTTCCACTCTGGAGTTGCCCACGGTGAGAGGTGCCGGGCAGGAGTGGGCATACTTGTTGCTCCTCATCTCGGCGCCTGTACGTTGGGGTTTACCCCGGTGAACGAGAGGGTAGCCTCCCTCCGCCTACGGGTGGGGGGACGGGTTCTGAC
>CAEGAE010034412.1:0-15840 GCA_903067095.1 Girardinus metallicus | reverse complement strand
GTGTCCGTCTCTAGGCAACCATGACAACCAGGGTCCTATTTAGCTCCCGCCACGACAATTTAGCTGACCTTAATATTTGCCCAATCTTTCTGTATATAATGTGTGTATGGGGAGAGGCGGCGCCTAATCAGTGCCGTTCTCTCTCTTACTGATCATTTCATGCATGCTCAAACAGCGGTTAAATGCAGAAAATGCTGACTAGAAAAAATTTGCCCACATCGTTTTGGCGCCCCCTCTGGTGCAGCGCCCCTATGCGTTGCATACAGTGCATACCCATTGAGCTACAGACAAAAAAGGGGTTGTGTTCACTGAAACCTGGCGGGCTCCACTTCCAACCAGCCAGCTTGAATCAAAGCTACCTGCAGAGAACCGTGAGGCCCGCCGCACATCCAGGAGAGCAATTATATCAAGACTTACCGCGGATTCGACTGCTTAAGTTAGATTTGTAACCCGCAAAGCCTAAAATCCTCACAGCCAGGTTCTCTCCAGTAAAGGAGACGGTGATACATTAGCATGCAGCTACACTGTTAAAGCCCGAGGCGCTCTACTCCACTACACTCAGAGATGGAAAACAGAGATTCGACAAGGTTTCGCCTGTAATTAGCGGATTAGACGTGTCTAATCGTGCAACGTCTCTCCAGAGATTGTGGCAGGTAAATCTGTGGTAATCTAAAAATTAAATTCAAAGACAAAGAGCAGGAGTGAGATAATGTCGTCCACCAAGAGGGAGAAAATCAAGCAAGAGCAAAACTAGTTTTAAAGAACAGTGAGAACACGAGGAACCAGTTTGAATTTAGTATAAGCTCACTTGGTTGCTCAAATCGTGCGCGCATGGATGTTTTCAAGTAGCTACACCAAATCAAAGAAAATTCAGTCGTCAATATTCCCTTCGTTTCTCCATCATTCTAACAACAGAACCATGTTTCTGGCTGAAGCACGCTTAGAAAGAAAACTAACTAATTAGGAATAATCTACAAACAAGTCTTTTTAGCTTAACTAAACTCGTTTTTAAATTAATTTAGCTGCTCGTCATCCACAGACTTGAAGGTATTCAAGGCCTTCAAAACTTTTGCACATTTTGGTGATTTATAACACCAACCTTATTGTAATGTATTTGGTGTTTAAGTCATAAAACAAGTGGGAAAAATATTTAGAAATTGATTATATAGAATAGAATAGAATAGAATAGAATAGAATAGAATAGAATAGAATAGAAGAGTCCTTAGGGGAAATCACAGCAGCACAGTATCAAAATAAACCCTGATAGAAAAATATCTAGAAAACCATATGAACAACTGTATATTGATAAAGTATCCACAGATAAAATTTAACCGAAAGATTTTCTTCTTTATCTTTATTTGAGCATGTTTATTGCTGTATGGGAGAAACCAGGTGTAGGCATTTATGGTGTTGATAATCATTCTTGTCTCATCATGATAAGAGTCTGGATTTATCACAACAGCAAATCCAATTCATGATGTTGGAAAACATTTGAAGGTGTCTGTAGTGTCAGCATTGTTACTTTTACTATACTGTACATTGATAAATGTGATTAAATTCAAAATTAGGATTAAATGCTGTTACTGTGTTCAGTTTAGTGAACGGAATCAGGTTTTGCTTTGTAACTGGAGAAGAAACTGGAGAAGTCATCTTCAAGTGCATATCCTTTACAAAATGGATATGCACTTTGTGTTGATTCTTTGTGTTTGTGGGGGGGGCATGGTTGCTGTGATATGTGGTTATTTTCTAAGTCACACAGTGGCTTAGAAAAGACAGAAAAGAAGTTATAAATACTTTCTTATCACTTTTATTGCTATCCCAATAAATACCACAAAATACTGTGCATTTTATGTTCATTGTAAATAAAATCCCAGAATGCTCTTCTCTCCGCTCCACAATTATGCACCACTTTTTGTAAATTACAGCTAAAAAAAATATGCAACTTTCCATCTCACTGTCCTGCTTTTAAATAAATGTTTATTTTTTTCTTTTCTTTTTTCTAATAAATATCAAGTGCAGTATCTTGACGAAAATGGTAATTCTTCACTTATTGGGTCTCAGCACCTTGAAACTTCTGACAAAAATTCAGACTGCTGGGCAGATCATGTTTAAAGATAAAATAATAAAATAAAAGAATTATTTCTACATAAGATGTCGTCACCCCTGTTGGATGAAATTCCGGTGTTTGGGTTTTGACTTCTTTTGGGAGATAATGTCCCTGTCCTCTGAATCATTTGCTGTTGTAACTCAGGCGAAGCTTTTGCTAATCAACAGGCTTGTGACTGCAGAGAACACATTTCAAACCGCACCGATGGGACAGAAACAAAACAGAGAGTGTGTGCACACAGCAGCAGCACCTGCGCTCCGAGCTGTGGGACCGACGTCGCTGCCAGCTCAGGGATTCCTGTGCACATTAGCGTCCGCGTGGCTTCAACGGTTTTGGTGAAAGTACACGAGCTGCTGGCCCGCCCTCTGTCTCTCTGACCCCTGTCCTGTTCTCTGCCTCTCTCCTGTTGTTCCAGCATGGCTGCAGGATGGCTGCACTTTGGCCTCTCCCTCTGCTGCTCTCCCAGCATCTCTGGGCCTGTTTGGCCCTGACCCTCCCGGATGAGCCTCACGACGGGCCCCCGTCGGCGGGCTTCGACGCCAGCCGCGTCGGCCCATCTGTGGACCTGCCCGGTGCTCTGAGGGTGTTCAGCTTGGACTACCACCACGTGCAGGCCCCCTTTGAGATTGTGCTGTGGATAATGCTGGCCTCACTGGCCAAGCTGGGTAAGGCCGACAGCAGCGCCTCTGTGATGGAGTGTTAGGGAGGAGGGGGGAGAGAAAAACTCGCTCAAATTCAGGGTGAGAAATGTGAAATGTCAGGAATACTATCAAATGTCCGTAAGATGGCAGATTTGGATGTATGGTGCCAATTCACAACAAATGTCATCTCCAATCATTTGAATTCATCTGTACATATTTTCCAATTTGTCCCATTTAAACCACAAAACATTTAAAACACATATAGTAACAACAATTTAACATTATTTTTGGTAAATATTGGGTATTTGATCAAGAGTGCCTTTAAAGGACACTGAACTGCCTTGTTGCTGAAATGTCCTGTACAAATAAACTTGATTGATTTATTACGGTTATTTGTACTTGTATGTGACCATGACACAACGTACAAATTGCTGAAAAATTTCATCAATTTGGCCAAAGCAGCCAAATTACTGAAATTCTGTTAAAATTTCACAATATGTCAAGGACTAAAGTAAAATCAGGCAAGCGTCTCTCCAGGTTTCAGATAAATGAGAAAAGGAGCGGTCCAGTGTTTACGTGGGATGCTGTAGATGAAGCCAAATGCAGAATCTATAGACCTACAGCACAGACTGCTCCTTCTCCTTCTGCTCTGGTGGAGTAGATTTACCAGAGGATCGCTGACCTTCCTTCTTTTTTCTGTCTGTGTCCCCTGGTTTCTCTAGATAGAAAATGTTTTAATTAATTTGAATAATAAGCTGAGCTGCTAACTAGGATTAACTTATGTCAGTTTATCCCAACCTTTAATTACAAAAACATACTCTGTCATATAAGACCTTGTGACTTGAAATGTGGTTTAACAAATTCTCTTAGTAAATCAAACTTTTTAAACTTCACAGTTTTATTCTTATTTTAAAAATAAACCGCACAACAACTTTGCTATTGGTGATATAGAAAGTCAGAGTAATCTGCTGACCCCATCTGACTTTCCCTTCTCAGGTTTCCACTGGTCCGGTCGAGTCCCAGCTGTTGTCCCAGAAAGTTGCGTCCTCATCATGGTGGGCCTGCTTGTGGGAGGGGTGATCTACGGGGTCCGCCACTCTGCTCCCCCCACTCTGAGTGCCAACGCATTCTTCCTCTTCTTGCTCCCACCCATCGTTTTAGATGCTGGTTACTTCCTGCCTGGGAGGCTGTTCTTTGAAAACCTTGGTACCATCCTCTGGTTCGTACATCGACTGCTTAGTTTTTTTTTTTTAAATACATGTAAGCTTGTGATTAGATTTGAATAAAACTGTTAACATGCTACCCAAGATGTAACTTGAGAAGTTGCAAAAGCCATGAACAGGAGAGATGAAGACCTTCCTGTTGCTCCACCTGCAGGTATGCGGTGCTGGGAACCCTATGGAACGTGCTGGGCATTGGCCTGTCTCTGTACGGCGTTTGCCTGCTGGTTCCAGACTCTCTGGGTGACATCTCTCTGCTCCACTGCTTGCTGTTTGGCTCGTTGATCGCGGCCGTCGATCCTGTGGCCGTGCTCTCCGTCTTCCAAGAGATGCACATCAATGAACAGCTGCACATCTTGGTGTTTGGAGAGTCGCTGCTCAACGATGCTGTCACAGTGGTCAGTGGTGTTTTCAGAGATGTTCTTTTTTTCTACAGGAAGAACCTAATGAAGTGCACTTCTCCACCTCTTAGGTGCTCTACAAGCTCTTTGAGTCCTTTCTGCGGCTGCCTTCGGTGACTGGACTGGATGTACTGGTGGGAGGTTGCAGGCTGATAGTGGTGGGTTTGGGAGGCTTCTTTGTGGGACTGTTCTTTGGCTTGGTAGCAGCTCTCACCTCACGGTTCACCTCCAGAGCCCAGGTCATCGCTCCCCTCTTTGTCTTCCTGTATTCCTACCTGTCCTACCTGACTTCAGAAATGCTTCACTTCTCAGGAATCATGGCGTGAGTATTGATGTCTGTCATCCCAACCCTTTATAAAGGCTACTGTAATGCACTAGCAAGGACCACACCATGATGCGAATTTAAGGATGTTTTTTAAAGACAGGACGTTGGCTGAAGGAAGGGATGGATGGGTTGGATGAATTGGATGAGTGATGAGTCATCTGTAGAGAGACATGAATGGAGACTCAGTGTGGGGCACAGTCTTCAGAAAATATCCTCTCCTGAGCCTGTTAAGGACCCCCAAGATGAAACCTGAAACAGAGAGAGGTTGGGAGGCAATCTGGAGGAAGCGATGAAGGAGGGACCAAAGGATGAAATAAGGGATGAGGTGATGGATCAAGGGATGAAGGATAGAGCAAGGGCTGAAGATAGAGGAAGGGTAGAAGGATTGAGGAAGGGATAAAAGAATGGAGGAAGGGATGAAGGATTGAGGGGGTACATGAAGGCCCAGGTAGGGTGAGTGAGGGCAGGTGTTGAAAGAGCATTGCGGCAGTAGAGTGTGAGGTGAATTGAGTTATAGACAAGGGATTAGAGGGTTGGTTGAGATTTGGTCCTGCTCCTGAACCTACCGTATTTACTTCATTAATCAGTATTGTTTTTCCCCAATCCTCCAGCATTGTGACCTGTGCTGTGACCATGAAACAGTACGTGGAGGCTAACGTGTCAGAGCGCAGCAACACCAGCATCCAGTACTTCCTGAAGATGTGGAGTAGCGTGAGTGAGACCTTGATCTTTGTCTTCCTCGGTGTGTCCACCATACAAGACATACACATGTGGAGCTGGCCCTTTGTCTGTTCCACCCTGCTGCTCTGCCTCGTCTGGAGGGCCACAGGTATTTCTTACGTATGAAATTACTTCAGTCTTTAAAGAACGTCTCTTGCTCAAACATCATCCCTATGTGTAAGGCGTTCTCCTGCTCACCGCTGTGGTGAACAAGCTTCGGAGGAACGCCGTGACCTTCAGAGACCAGTTCATCATCGCCTACGGTGGCCTCAGAGGAGCAATCTGCTTTTCCCTGGTCTTCCTCATTGATGACTTCCCAAAGAAGAGGCTGTTCATCACGACCACCATTGTAGTCATTCTCTTTACTGTCTTTGTTCAGGTGAGAAATAAGCTCAAGTATCACAACAGCTCAATCAATAAAAGGGGTGATTTTACATTTTACCCACCCAACTTGGTTATTAGGGGATGACCATTAAGCCTCTGGTGGAGCTGCTGGACGTGAAGAGGAAGAAGAGAGCTCTGCCTACAGTCAGCGAGGAGATCCACAGCAGGGTCAGACTTCACAACATCTAGCTCAACTGCTTAGCTGCAGTTTCCCTCTGCAGATAGCCATTTTCACACCTTACACAGATTCTCAGATGCACAACACACAAATGTTCTTTGACCTAATCCACTCCATTGTAGCTCTGGCTGTTAAAGGTCATTGCAACAACCGGAGGAGAACCTTCTCCCTAACTCAAATCTATTGCAACCTTTAACAGGTTTCCTTTCAGTACTGTCCCTTACTTGGCTTCTTCCATCTTCAGATCAGTTCTGATCAGTTCCATCTGCATCAGCTGACGTAAAGCATCCTCACAGCATGATGCTGCCATCTCCTTGTTTAGCATTGTTCAGGGTTGTGGTGCGGTAATAAGTTTTTACTGCAATTAGTATTTTACACGTCTGCCAAAAAACTTTCATTTTGGCTTCTTATCAATGCCTTTCTTCTTGCCACTTTTCCATAATGGTGGTATTTGTTTTACATATGAGTGATAGCAGCCCTGTCAACAGATTGTCCCACCGGAGCTACAGATCTCTGTGGCTCTTCCAGAGTTACCATGGGCCAGCTGACTGCCTCTCTGGATAATGCTGTCCTTTCTTTGCCTTTAGCAGGTAGCAGTTCTTTTAGGGTCTGGGTTAAGGGGCTGGGTGTTGGACAACCCTAACCCTGTTTGCTTTCAAGACGAAGCTAAAAGCTTCACTTTTTGATAATGCTCACAGTTAGAGACATTCACCCTGAGCTACCATTGTGATTATGTTGCCATATATTTGGGATGCAGGACACACTGAGCTCTTTTTATTATTGTGCTACTATTTCCTACTACTCTAAAATTATGGAGTATCTGTACTTTTTGCTGCCATTAACTTAATTTTTTCTACTTTTCTCTCTTCATGGAAGCCACAACAGCTTCATGTTCTGTTTGACGATACACTTGGCCCTGTCTTTCTGTGTTTAACCCTGACTCTCTCCTACATAATGATAGTTGTCACCATCTACAGTACATGTTCTTTGATTTTCATCTCACAGATTTTACTGCTCAGAGCTTATTGTTTAGCTATTTTTCTCTCGTAGCAGTTGCTAGCGGTAACTCCGTGACACACTACTTTTCCTTTAACAGAAAGTACTCATAGACCCGTTTGTGTGTTGTGTGTGTCTATCCTCTGAGACAGATTTTGCTGGATGTTTGTTCCTGGTAAAAAAAGTGTCGTTCATTCATTTTATCACATATTGCTCACACCAGAGGAAGGATTTCTGCATAGTCAGTGTCTCTGTGAAATTGATTTGGCATCCTTAGACATAGATTTGATCATATTTCTGAATATAAAATTCTTTATTTTTGTCTTAAAAGGTACTTTAAGATTGCCTTTGTTTTGAATAAGTACAATATAATTGAAATGAAATTCATTAAACTGAACAAAATTCTTGTCAACTGACAAGGAAACCATGTTTAGTCCCATGTTAAGACGAGTGTGTGAAAGGTTGAGCAAAGGCAGATTTTAATAATAAGTATGATGTATGGAAATGAAGATATAACATCTGCTTTTAGCTCTTAGACCATCTGCTGTCAGGAATAGAAGATGTGGTTGGCTACTGGGGGCAACATTACTGGAAAGACAGGTTAGTTTATCTCATTTCCCCCCCTTTTTTTTTTTTTGTCTTTTTGTTTTTACCCTGGAGAGTTGGTATTTTTTATGATCATGTGACGCAAAACAGCCACTAGGTGGCAGCAAATAATTCATAACATGGAGCTTTTTCCATCTGTGGTTTGTGTTTGCGTGAGGTTTGAGCAGTTCAACAAGAAGTACCTCCGACGTTTCCTTATCGGTGAGCATCACCAGGCCCGCTCCAGCATCCTGAGAGTCTACCAGGAGCTGGAGAGGAGGGAGCAGCAGGGGGACGAGGAGGCACCACCGCCGTAAGAGGACAGAACAGTAGAACCCACCCAGTACTCCTACAGGAGTTCAGAAAACAGATCTATTAAGGAATACTGGTGTAAACCAAGATTCAGGAAAAAAATCTAACAAAAACCTATCCAAACCTTTTCTTTCAACTGACCTGGTCTGACACTGTGGACCCTACGAGGATACATTAACATACAGCTTTTCTGGTTTTTAAGTATTTCACTGAACAAGTTTAAATTTTACCCTCATGAGGCAAATTTACAACTACTATGGTATTCATGGCCATCATTGGTGTTATCATCTAATAGAAACTAAACATCCCCATTTTCACATAAAACCCCAATTATGTCTGAAAGAAAAGGCTTTATGAACGTTCACACCTTTCCTTTCAGAGCGGACCCCCATCCTGGCGGCCGTCCCCTCTTGCCAGAGGAAATGGACAGCATCAGGCGTATTCTGTCCAGAAACCTTCAAAACTTTAACAAGAAGGTAGATCACAAACCTCTCCTCAGAGGTTCCTCGTTGCGTCCAGCCAGTAGAGGGAATAAACGTGACAGTATGTGAAATCTGACTGCAGCAGACTCCAGCCTACAGTAGACACACCTTGAACCAAGATGTCTCAGCGAAGACGGCCCTGCGCAGACATCAGAGTCTTCCAGAGAGACACACCTGTAACAGAAGCACGCTCTGCCCACAGGTAACCAGAAAAACAAAAGAAAAACAACAGATCCAGAGAGGTTTCTAGGAGAAGCTATTTCAGTTTCAGAGTGCTTTATGTATCTATATGTTTATGTGTAAAATGAAATTTAAGAACAATTAAATTAGACCATCAATACAAGCTGATTTAATTCAAAAGTAGTCGTAATGGTTATTTAGTTAGAAATCAGGAGAATTTGAAAATCATTCAGTCACGTCTATGTGCACATCCCATTTCAGCAACAAGGCAGTTCTAAGTGTTTTAAAACCATAAAAACACAAAAATAAAAAGTCATAAAAACAACACACAGAAACCAAGCAACTAACATTACATTCTGACAAATGCCTTCATCAAAATCATCAATACACATCGAATATGTTGGTCAGTAATCCATTTATTGTGGCTCATAAGCAAATCTAAAAAGATTTTAGTCTATATTTAAAGGAATTCGGTGTTTCACCAGTTTTGCAGTTTTCTGGAAGTTTATTCCACATTTCTGGTGCTTTGTAGCTGAATGCTGCTTCTCCACGTTTGGTTCTGGTTCTGGGGATGTAAGCTACATCTTTTCTTCCTTTCTCTGTTATTTCCAATGCCAGCGGGCGGAAGAAGAGTTCTCCAAGTCTTATAGAGGGAGAGCACGACTCAGCAGATCTTACACAGGTAAGGAGGAATGCTGACGACGTAACGGTCAGAAACAGATGCTCAATGCATCAAAAAGTGTTGATACTTCTTCTATTTCTATCTGAAATGCTCCATGGGATGCCGGTTTTCTTCAGAGTGATTATAAATAAACATATATTGACGAGTTTCAGCTAAAGTACATATTTTTTGTAGCCCTAAACAAACTTTTGTTGCATAAATCTGGCTGAATATTTGGCCACTCCACTTGGTAGAGTTCATTCAAGTTGGCTACTTTTTTTATTTGGAACTGGTCGAAAATTTTAAGGATAGTCAGGTTTTTATCAGTCGTGGAAGGCCACTGAGAAAGCTTCATGTAAGTTTGGGAAGTTTTAATCAAATGATCTTTACTGAAAGCTAATTTCTCAGAAAGGCCAGAAAATACCAATGAATCGCCAAGGTCGACACTTATAACCTGGGAAGACCAGAAACTATGTTCGCAGAGAGGCAAATTTAACACCAACATGGACTGGAAGAGAGCTGACCTAGAAAAAATTTCATGCTCCAGAATCGACACCTTCGAGCTCTGCTGAAGATAACAGTGTTCCACATCAACAAGCCGGACGCCTTGGGAGACTCGTTCTAAGGTCCAGAGAGACAAAGACTGCGATACTCCGTGGCAAAGTAAAACCTTCAAAGTTAATTGAAGTATGCCTCTTGCAAAGATTTAAATCATCCAGCTGGCATTTCATAAGTTCAGAATCTGGTTTGAAAAAGAATCTAAAACACCTGGACTAGTCAAACTTGTCCTGGATTATTTAGGACATTTGTATTCTGCGCGACTATCAAGTGACTCAAGAGATGAGCACGGAAATTTGCTCTGAGTTATACGATGCTGATTTCAGGGTCTTTAAAACACAGCGTGGATTTGTTAAAACAAAAGCATGAGATTATTTCCTTTTCTGTGAGGGTGCATTCACATCTGCCGTTTAGTCCGGCTTTGGTCAAACTCCAGTTTGTTTGCCTACAAGGTCCGGGTCGGTTGAGGTGTGAGTGCAAAATCAAACTCTGATGCAGATAAAAAAAAACAAGCTAAATCTGGCCGAGTCTTAAGCCTAAAAACTTAAGACTC
Source organism: Girardinus metallicus (assembly GCA_903067095.1). Lineage (NCBI taxonomy): Eukaryota > Metazoa > Chordata > Actinopteri > Cyprinodontiformes > Poeciliidae > Girardinus > Girardinus metallicus. The sequence goes on along the minus strand of CAEGAE010034412.1, from coordinate 5,537 downwards.
GGCTCCATTAAAGTGAACTCTGGTGCGGTTCCAATGTATGCGTGGATGAAAGCGCACTGGAGACCGATTCAAAAGCAGGAAATGAACTATAATGCAGAGCATTCTGGGTAATTAAAACAAACATGACAGTCTAGCTCTAGTGGTAGAAAGGGCTCATGGTCTTTTACCGAAGACTAAAGAGAAATCCTACAACCAATAAAATCTGATGCCACTCCATTTTAGTTTACATTTTGTGAAGAAGGAAGTCGCACTCAGTGTCATCTTCTGGGGTTTTTGTGTCGTTTTCTTCAGTGGGTTTTGGTGCAGCGCCACCACAGGCAAGGAGAGGGAAGGCAGGTTTTTCGAAGGGTTTGAATCGTTTCACATGGTGAAGTGTGAAAGAGAACCACACCTGCTGAAAGTGGAACAAATGTTGATTCAATTTTGATCCAGTCTGGATTCTTTAAAATTCCTCCAGTTGTCCCAATGTCTGCTCAACTGTCCTTGTGAAAAATACCTGTGATTTCTCCCCTTCTTGCAGTGTGCTCAGCAAGCCCGAGATGGTCCGACCCCCCCGACTTTGTAGACCCGGCTGCTCTGAATCCAACTCAGCCATCGGATCCGGAACCTGCTGCTGCGGAGGGCAAGCGTTCTCCGCTGCACAGGGCGCCGATAGAGAGAGCAACAAAGAAACATCTCAGCTTTGTTCTGGAGAGTGAGACGCATCAGTAAAGGGAGAGTAGCTGCGTTTCCATTACAAATGTAAGCAGAACTCGGCAATTGTCCGAAACCCCCCCCCACACAATTTCTCAATAGCTGTGTTTCCATTAAATAAGAAACCCAATGAAAATCACAGGTGATTTGTTTACTGCTTGTTTGTTCACATAGTGGGTCATTAAAAAACATGAACCGCTTCCTGTCGCTTTCTCCGCCTTTTCCACTAGTTGTAACGTCCGGTTGTTGCTCATGATTCCTGAGATGTGAAAATAATGTTTCCATTACAGTTTTGCGAAACACGCCAATTTCAACACACACGAAAACCTACCAACTTTTTTGCTGAAAAATGATTTTTTCCCCCAAATTGGCAGGTTTCCAACAAGCACATTTATTTTTGAAATGTCAAATTGCAAAATGATGTGGTCAGTGGAAACGCAGCTACTTAGGAAGACAAAGGAGTGTTAATAAAGAATCGGTCATAGCGGTAGCTGCTGTAAGCAGTTTCTGGACACATTCCACACAAAGCTCTTGAAATGAACGAAATGGTTGTATCTTCTTGAGTGTCGCAAACAAACAATAAAGCTCTACTCATTCTTCACGGCATCAGGTGGAGCTTTCAGGCTCATTCCCACCTTCGGTCTCATTTATTTCCAACGCCTCTTCGTTATATACACTAACACTCTGTCCACATTCCCCTCGCCCACAGACCCTCCTCTTCGCACACTCGCTGGTAATCTGACGAGGACAGACATTACTACGTCCCAAAATAACTCGTGTCCCCCCCCACCCAGTTACCCTCCTCTCGCTGGAATAGCCTCACAGGACTTTTTAGGGACCAGGACAGAGGATTTAGTTTAGGCGGTTGCTGGTGAGGACCTGAGGACTTCAGGCTCCGGGACGAGGGACAAAGAAGGTTTAGGAACATGAAAATAGGAGCTGCAGCTTTGGCCGGGGGGACTTTTGGGGTGGTGGGCACCCTGTGTTTCCTCGTGGCCTTCAGTACAGACTACTGGCTGGTAGCCGTAGAAGACTGTGACTTAGATGAGCCCACCAAACCCCACCCAACACAGGGCACAGACGCTACCAGGACAAAGGTAGGCCACCTTCTTTCTGCTACGCCGAGTTCAAGATCTCTATCACAAAAGAAAGACGCAGCCACTTTCACAAACAGACTACTATGGAAGCTAGTCAGATGTTTTGTAAACAGTGGCGTGCAGGATACGTCTCTTAGGATATTTAAAGACACGCCGAAGCTATGTAGCGCTGCGCACCCATAAATATGGAGGAGCAGGACTCCAATCCCCACAGCAGGTGGTGTTGAGTCGTCTTGACATGTCTGAAAAACCAAACTTCTGGAGATTGAGTTGGAATTTATATGGGATAGAACTCAGTGTTGTGTAGAACCATGAGGTGAACAAAAAACAGCAACGCGTTTTTAAATTTTTGATAAATAAACATCTGGAAAGTATGGCCCATTTACTCTCAAAACTCTGGTAAAACTGACGCTCCACATCGCACTGAAGTTACAGTCCCTACCATGAAGCAGCGGCGGCATCGGGAAGCTGATCAGGTCAACGGCAGGAAGGGAAAAACAGTGCAGTGGTGTGAGAGACATGAAACATGTTAGAGTCTGGAAAAGTCTTCAACCTGAGACCGACATTAAAAATGTGGCAGGAACTACAATGGGCTGGGTTGTGATGGCCTAGACAAAGTCCCATTGAGGAACTTGGAAACTCATGTTCACAGGTGCTTTGCAAAACCAAAAAAAAAAATTAAATAAATAAATACACTGAAGTGTTGTGGTTGCAGCCCAAAATGTTTGTGAAAACTGGTGCAAGACGGCATGAAGACTGATCTGTCTGAAAGGCAGAGGGGTCACGATGTCCATTTTATATTTATATTAGATTAACCAGATTAATCAGAGCGAATGGATTATTGAGACAATTGTCAACCAATTTAGTAATCGATCATCTCGTGTGCACAGATGTTGAAATGTGCAATTTGCTGGAAGGACAACACACTCAGTAAGAAAAATGCAGGAATGAAGCCAAAATTGTCAGAAGAACACAAACATTTTGCATTAAAGTTGAAAGAAAAAAACAACCTTTATTATTAAATATGTTCTACACAGAACTCCTCAAATGATTCCTTTGTCTGATTTCGGATAAAAGTCAAATCAGCTCTTATGCACCTTTTGCTGTCCAATTAATTGAAAGTATAATCTGCATATTATCACTACGCTGTATTGATTAAGTCCAGCAGGAACAGCTGGGCGTTTCACATGCTAGAAATATTCTTTAGCTGCAGATGCGTCTTTGCTACAAATGATCCATCGTACAACTTGCTAAGTTATTGCATTTTACGCAATAAAATATACATATATATTTAAAAATGAATCGAGTTGTTTATTTGCATGTAATTCCAATATTGCTTAAACAACTTAAATAGATAAAAAAATCTGCGGCACGTGCCTTTTTTTTTTATTTGATCCGATTAACGCTGGGTTACAAAATAAATATTTTTTGGAAGTCGTCCGTGTTTTTTCAACTGAATTAGGATTAATTTTGCACGGCTGAATCAAAACATGACATCCTTTTTTCTCAGTCAGGTCAGATTTTTATTCCAATTTGATTTGTAGAAATCCGATCTTCTGACTAAATTGATGATATTTCTGTGACGTTATCACTTCGTTTCCGTTGATATTTCTCATCCAAAACAGGTTTTAGGAGAAAAAAAATTTGTTTTCTAACAGAGTGCATAAATTAAAGGTTACAAACTTGGATTTCTGTAAAGTGAATAATAAACACTGATAAGTAGATTGAACATTACGTCTGCGTCTCTTTTCAGACTTGATTGAATCTCTCTTCCTGCTCATCTCTCCTTGAGCTCAGGAAACCGATCCAGATGTGAGAACAAGTAGCGTATTTTGATGCTCACGAAAACCAATGTGATTTTCGGATTCAGCTCATCAACATGACCCTAAAACAGCTGGAAAACCCCAGACAGTGTTTTTGGCTGTTGACCAGCGCGATCGATTAACCGTCAGAATAATCGACATCGACTGACATGTCCTTGTCGGAGAAACCGAATGCAGTTCCGAATCACTCGTGGAATTCAATTTGAATGCGATGCCCGTCTTCTCTCTGCGCACCAGATCACACTTTACAAAAATCAAAAGCCAGTCCACAGCTGATTTCACTGCTTCAGAGGAACCACAACTATCAAATCAACTGATCTCCTCAGTAAAAGTCGTTAAAGTACTCCTTTAATCTTCCAGTTTATTCTTCCATGCAGCGTATGTGGAGAAAAGAAAGAAAATTAACAAAGCTCAGTGAGATGGATATATTTATGAAAGCTAATCCCCCCGTGTACTCATCACGGCGACCAAGTCTTTCATTTTCAATAAAGGACGATGATTAAAGTTGTTGTGTTACGCAGCACCATCAATCACGCTCCTGTCAAGCGAGTGGAGAGTTTTCCCTCCAGGAAACCTCATGGAGGTCACAGCGGGCCGTAATCAAGACCACGTTTGATGCAGCGAGACAAAGAGCGACGCAGAGCTGCTTTCCTGGACGTCTGTTGACAAAAGCTGACAGGAAAAAAATAAAACAGAAGAAAGACATTCAAGTGTCTGTTTCTGTGATGTCTGTCCCTGTTTCTCTCTCAGATCCAGCCACGTGAAGCCGCCACTGTTGGTCCTTCGTGGCTCACTCTGCACCACGAGGGGTTTTTCAGGCGCTGTTTGTTTCCAGTGGAGCCCTCAACGCCGGCGCTCCTGGCCACATTCATCAGTATGTTGAAATGTATGTTTTTTTTTTCTACTAAAAAAAATATTTAACTTTTTTTTTTTTATTATTATTATTACTATTTGGGGGTTGCGATGACATGCCCCCATGACAGCCGAGTGGAGAGAAACTTGTTGACTCTTTGCCATTTGCTTCGCCTGTTCAAACTGCAGCAAACCCGCCGGAGTCTAAGGTGTGTTTCCGTGGTTACCTCTTCCCGCTGCCAGTCGCACTCGAAGACGTTCCTGAGACAGTTTATGATGCTACTGCAGGTAACAGCAAAGAAAAAAGAAAAAAAAACAAAAATGTAACTCGACCCCGAACTTAACCCTTTGTTCCCTAGATTTTTATTTTTTTTTTCTGAGATTTGAATTCGAAATATATCGGGACCTATAAGGTGTATTTGAATGGTTCTGGCATCAAAATAAAGGTACAATACTCTACAGGTCTAAAACAACAACAACAAAAAAGTCAATATTGCTATTATCGAGTGAGAGCAAATACATAGTGCAAAATGTAAAAAAAAAAAAAAAAAAATAATAATAATAAAAATTGTAATAGAATACACTTTGTGATGTGGATTGTCCGTGAACGTATGCAGTTGCAATACAGAACCTCTTGCAATCCACAGTACAGACTCTGGACATTTACTGTACCAAATTACATCCCCCCAAAGATGAACGCTAATAAATTTTAGAAAGGTATTGGTTGATAAAAATCCATGCAGACATTTCTAATGTGCCATTCTGGCACTTTATGTGCAATTACAAATTTCTCTGTCTTATTTTTGTATGTTCCCCCCCTACTACCTCCACTTATATCTTGCTATAAATATTCAACTAAAAACAATGGTTTTGCAACAATACAATAGTCAAAGTTCTGCTAAAAAGAACTCTCCTGTTTGTTCTTCACTCTGGTCATAAAAACCTCACCCTGTCTTATCTTATCTTATCCCTTGAAGATGTGTACTTTCTCTGAATCATAGACCTTTTTCACGACAACCGGAAGCTGCATCTGATAGGGCTGGGGTACTTCCTGTTTTATTGGCTGTATTTC
>CAEGAE010034411.1:0-51968 GCA_903067095.1 Girardinus metallicus | reverse complement strand
TCTTATTCTGTGATTACCCTCCCTGTGTATTTAAGTCCACCTGTTGTCTTTGTCTCTTGTCGGGTCCTCGTCTAACCGTCTCGTCTAACCTCGTCGTATCCTTGTGCTGTGCTCTTGGACTTTCAATTAAATTATCGCTATTATGACTTCCTGGACTCCCCTGCGCCTTCCTCACCTCACCACAACTCCCCTCATGACAGAGTTCACCTTTTAATGTATTGCAACCTGCTTTTCTCAAAGCCATTAAAAAAATAAATCAGCTCAGTTTTGAATGGCGCCAGAAGCCAAACCTGCTCTGATTTTGTCTTTTTCAGGAACAGTAATTTCAGAATCAGTTTCTGTTAAATTCAATAGTTTGGCCTTGTCAGAGTTGGTGTGCTGGACCTGCACTTCATCATGCATATATAACGCTGTGTTCTGTGGGTCATGAGCACAGTTGGTGCTGATGCATTCAGCATGTTAATCTCAGCCAAAGCTATTCTATTAAGACTAAGCACATATTGTAATTGAGGCTTTTAAATATTCCAAGGCGAAGGTAATTAGCCGCAGGGCATCTCTATACTTTTGAAATTCATTTCAAGCACATACCTTAAGGCCATATTTAATCTTTTTTTTTTTTTTTTTTTTTAAGTTTTTCTTCTCGGTTGTGTTCAGGCCTGCAGTGGTCTTTGCAGTGTCTTGCTTGAGTGACGTTATTTTTACGACCTTAAGCATAAAGAAGTACTTTTCCTTATTATGAACTCGGAGGGTGTGTAGCTTAAATGCTGACGATAAAGTCTATAATTTTTGAACGTCTCCTGCAAACATAGTTTTATGGGGGATGAACCAAAACTGATTAATGCAGAGCACCGGCTCTGCGTTGTAGGTTTGCAGGCTTTCGAGAGAACCTGTTAATAAAATGAGTGGAAAAAAATGTGAGGCGCAAAGAGTGGTAATATTTTACTTACTTGCCTGTAAAACATTACAGCATATGCTCATTGAAAAAATATATTTCAGCTACATAGAAACTCCATGTCTGTTGTAATTTGAAACAGAGGTGGGCGACGTGAATTTAGTTTTAATACGAAATTTTGTGATAACAATAAAAGTGACGATAAGAACTATTTATAATTCTTTTTCGATTACTATGGCTGTTTCTTCATGGCAACACAATAATAACCACACAAACCCAAATGCTGCTCTTGAAAAACATTCCCATTTGTAATACAGTCCAATCAATCAGTCAATTAATCAATCAAGTTTCATTTTTATAGCACATTTCAGCAACAAAGCATTTCAAAGTTAAAGTGCTTTACATCTTAAAAACACAAAAATACAAATTCATAGGACACACAATCAACGTTACATTTTGCTGTCATTACACGTCAGATTGTCGATTAATGTTTCATGATTATGTTTCAAAAGCAACTCTAAGCATCTGTCCATCACAAAGAATGCTGCGACCAGAACACGGTGCGCTAAGTAATAAAACATAATTTTACGAAGCTTCAAGGCCGATACGTTTTCCTCGAGGAATTTTAATAATCGAGGTACTCGAATCATTCAAGGAATCGTTACAGCCCTAGTCAGAACGCAGGAACTTTAGCACATCTAGTTTCAATGCCTCCTCACAGTGCAGATTATGTTAATAAGGTTTCAGTCCATAATAAAAAATAATAACATTGTAAAGTTTCAAACTTCAGTGGCCACGAAAACTAGCCTCTCATGCAATTGAAGCACTTTCCAAAGTGTTTTTTTTTTTTTTTTTTAGGATTTGTTGTTTAGTTTTTTGTATTCTGTTTCATATTATTATTATTCAAAGCTAAAGAAACGTTTGCCCTTTTCACATCTGTGTTTGCATCACCTTGAGGAGCTCGGTTGCCCCTGACCTACAGAAAAATCTCACCCTTTTCCGATCTGTTAAAGCAACACTACGCTAAGCACAACCAGAATGGAAAAGTTCACGTCGCAAGAGTTACCATTAGCGCTGATTGCATAGCCCGGGTGACAGCCGTGGGGGAAGTGAGCTGCAGAGAGCTGAGCTAGTTTTAACTACATCTCTGAACATTTCCCGGGAGGATCTGCAGGTGAGATCACAGAAATCTGCGACACTTGTTTCAGACATTTTATGATACTTTTCCAGGCAGCTAAGCAGGAAGATTTTTCATGTGTGAATACATACGACAGCAAAAATCTGAAGAGCTTACCACAGATGTGTGTGCGTGCTTCTGTTGACCTATATATTTTATTACCGAGACATTAGTGCTGTCTTTGCACAAAGTCAAAAAACAATACAGCATCTTTAGATTTTGCAGCATATCTAAAATCGCCCGTCCAGGTTTAGATCAGATTAATTTCTGATCTGCTACCTGTCGAAATATCCAACAATAACATGATTGAAAGTAACTTGCAAGTTTGGAAAACTATATAATTCTGACGTGGAAATGGGATTCATCTCAAGAAAAGCAAATATTTTCTTACTCAATAGAGAGAGTTTTAGCTCCTAGTCACCGGCTCAAACTCCAGTGAGTTTATTGCTTTTACTTCAGTTCAGTTTATTTAGACAGCAGCATTTCACAGCTATAAGCTCAGAGTATGTTAAGACACAGTAAAGATTTTGTCTGAGTTGTGTTCGTCCCAGAAATAATCCTCGTACATTATCGGCACTTTTCTGCAGATTAGCCGGGGGGGGGCTCACTCAGACATCATCGCTCATATATGCTCACAAAACGAGGAAAAAAATCGTCTCTTTTCAGTTATACAACCTATAAGATGCATGCTCCATCATTCACTGGGAATTCAGAAAGCCTTGCTTTCCTGTATGTACAGATACTCTGCTGCGGCAACGTTTTCTGGCGTTGGTTGCTGCTTTTTTCTCCTTTGTACTCTGACAAGCTCAGTTTCTCTCTCTGTCTCTTCAAAGGGTTGGATGGAGAGCTGGTCGAATGTCAGCGGGAACTATCGTGATAACCGGAGGAATTCTTGCTGGGGTGATACTGCTGTGCATCGTAGCAGTTCTCTGTTACTGTAGACTCCAGGTATCTGAGAGTTGCACACAAATCTGTCTCTCACTCTTTTAAAAAACAAGAAAATATTTATAATAGGGGAGCTATTCTTAAGTTCTTGTTTTTTTAAAAAAAATAAAACTTCTTGGGGAGTATTTGTACCTCTGAAAGGTTTGCAATAATTTAAAAAATCTGTGAATGTGATGAAATGTTATTTCTGTGCTGCCTGTTTCAAAAACAAAAAGTTAAAAGTCACCACGAGCAATATATATAGATAAATTTGGAAAAATGTAAAAACTCTTAAAATAAAACCTTGATTTTTTCCCGCAACTTAACGTAACACTGAAAATTTAAGACAAAGGACAACTTTTGATTTAAATACCTGTATTCAATTTTTGGCTAAGACTCAACAAAGACATATTTTCAGTTTTCTGGCATTTTGAACAACCCGTAATAACCTTGCTGCTCCCAAACAAGGTTCCTAACAGATCCTCTGCCGAAGGACAACATCCTTTTTACTTTGCCCATTTATTATTCCATATTGTTTGTAGTTTTGGTAGTTTCATATGTTTGTCATGCCCACGATTCATAAAGCTGCAGGAGTGGAAGCCTTAATGGGGCTGGCGATAAGCTGTTAATAGTTAAACAGCTATCAGCCCTCGTGTTGTTTGGCATGTTTAATACTTTACTGTTGTGGGAACGGGAGCTTTACTGACAGTTTTATGCTCCTCGTAAATATCACTGCCGGTCTCTCAGAGGCTCCAACATGTTTGTTCATCTTTCTAGCCGCCGCTAGAAAACACGAGGGCTACCAGCACAGGAGCTCAGCAACGTCCTTCTGCTTTTCCCGTTTGTCTCGAAACAACCCAACTGAGATTATTGACCAAAGACGGCGTGATTTCCCACAAACTTGCCACTTTACTAGAGTTTAATTTTCCATCACCTACTCATTGTTTTCTTTTTCAATCTCCAGGTAGGATGCCAAGTTTTGTGGCGAGGTGAAAATGAATCAGTTGATATCGATTTTGAACTAAAATCCATTATAATTGATTATTTATAAATATCAATTACTATGGCAGTCCCAATATATTTTAAGTAACATACAATGGTTTACTTGCTTGGTTTTCTTGTTCCCTAAGAATAAACCTTATAGATTATTATCTGCCTTATTATTCTGCATTATGTGCAAAGTGTCAACATTAATGTGCTAATTAGACGCCCCCATAAAAGAAAAAAATATATATTTATGAAATAAATATTAATGTTATGATTATAAAAGGATTGCTAGGGGTGAATTTGTTAGTTTATTTCTTATAGTATTATTTTCTTAGTGAATAAATGTACAAGGTGCATTTTTCACTATAGTAACACTATAGTTACTATAGTAACTATAGTGTTTTCTTTTTGTTAACTGTTTAGGTGTCCCAACCAGATGTGTCAACAGTGAACCCATCACAGAAATATATTTTAAAATTTTACATGAGTTTTTAATGTTTGTGCGTCGTTATGTACATTAAACACTAAATGAGAAAAAGAGGGAAAAGTGGGATTACTACAATAATTTCTGAATCTCGTTACTAAAAATCTTAAATGGTTACGTTCATGTTTTCTTCAACACACAAGCTTATCTTCTCCAAGATAATCTTTGAATGAAAATGAATGAGCTCATCTCCGACTGTGCTGCTTTTTCTTCAATACAGCCGAGTCTCGCTGCGTAAAACATCCTTGGAAAGTGTCTGACCTGCTCTCTCTCTCTCTCTCTCTCTCTCTCTCTCTCTCTCTCTCTCTCTCTCTCTCTCTCCCGTTCTCTCCCTCGCTGTGTTTACTGTCGGCCTGCGCCAGTATTACTGCTGTAAGAAGAATGAGTCCGAGGCGGACGTGGGCTCGGTGGCAGGAGCAGATCCTCTGTCTCACTTCCCCTGCAACGCCTGCAACGCCCTGGCCATGGACGGGACCGACATCACGCCCGTCTCCCTGGACCAGCTGGACTCGGGTTCGCACCACAGCCCCTGCCCCTCGTGTTCGCCGTACCCCGTCTGCTCTGGACTCACAGATGACATGCGTAACGGAGGGGAGCGGCTGGGCTTCTACTACGAAAACCCGTCAGCGTCTCTTCCTTTGCCCGTTAACCCCCCGACTTCCTCCCCTCTGAGCTACTACAATCCCACGGACGTTTTCCCTCCCCCTCCGCGCCCCTACAGCACCGACGTCTGACTCTCTCCTCACTGGACTCTTCTTCGCACACATTTACACCAACACACTTAACTTTACTTGCACAAGCCATTTAGAACAACAACAACAAAAAAAAGTACATTTATTAAAACACGGCACAATTACACCTAGATTATTGCACTTTAGTCACAGTCACCCACAGACTCAGCCCACTGACAGAGCTCCTGTGTGGGCAACAAAATCATGCAGCAGCTCACCAACGCTGCAGCAAAAATTTCTTTTCCTCTCCAGACTGTTCTTCCACAGCTATGGGGCGAAGGCACCCGTGACTGCATCAGAGGCAAGACCAGTAAGGATTAACAAGCTTCCAGATTACGAACACCAAGGATTTCTAATCTGCAGTAAAAATTCAACCAACATAGACATCATTTGTTTGAAGTTTTATTTTTTTTAGTGTGCTGCTGCTAGTCTGAAGGAGCTGAGTGGAGGAGTATATTTTTGACGAGGGAATAACTTTATAACATGATGTAAAGCTCAAAAAAAATAAGCCAGTTTTACATAATAGCCCCATTTAAAATAAAACAGCATGGCTTGCCAAACCTCTGTCAGTCTAGATCAAAGTCGCTTTTTAGAAAATATGCTACATGACCAATAAGGAGCTGAAAAACATGGGCTTCACCTACACATCATCATCGCACCGATTGCAGAAACCTTCAGCCATATTTGTGGTTTATGAATGACGTTGCACCAAACTTGTGTAAATAAGGTTGCTTAAGATCGTCGCTAGATCTGACGTGTCACTCTTCTTCTCTCAAACTGAAAGCATGAATAGTCAAGGAAATTCCTGACTCTCAGTTCAAGCTTAAGTGACTGATGGATTTTTATTTTTTTTTAACTTCTCATATCAGCAGGAAGTCACATGAGAACCGAGAGTTAAAATCTGATTAGCAATGAAGGCACATGATCAGTGTTCATGTTCATGTGCTGCTTCACCATATAAAGGACTTTCCTCCACATCGGTTCAGCTTCTGTTTCTCTTTCTCTTTCCAGATGTTAACTCAGACACTCAAAGTGAGAACCCCACCCTCCCTCAGCCTTTCAGCCTACCACTATACATGAGGGCTAACAGTTTTCTATTAGGCGTAGTTGTTTGCCAGTAATATAAACTCACCGTGTAGTTTAGTCCAGAGGGGAAACAGGGTATGGAAAGGGGAGTTTTTATGCAATTTTGTGCATCTTGCAGTTTTCTTTTTTTTTCCAGTTAGTTTCAGTCAACAATGAAAGTCTCACATGTGTTTTAGTTGTGATCTCTATTCTGGTAAATGCAGGGAAGCCAGACTATTAAAATGAAAAAGGTTTGTTTCATGGTGTAAAAGCTGGTGGTGCCGTGAATCTTTTCTTGTTTCCAAATTCAGACGAAAGATAACGGACAATCCATTATTTCTTTTAAAAGTGAAAACGAGAAAAAAAAATCCAACATAAAGTAAGACTGTGTGCTATATTTTAGTGATTTAAAAAAGCCATCCTGTCTGCCACGGTACAGTAACAACATGCAGTGTTATTTCACAGTATATGCCTGAATTGATATATATTTTTGTGAAACTTCTGGTGAATATTGGTGTTACTTTGTTTTCTTACTCTTCTATTTTATGTTCTCTTTGTATTCCTGTGTTTTTCTTTCCTGTCAGAAAAATGCGGTACTGTAAGTAAGAACAAGAAATTTATATTCAGAGATGGAATTTTACATTCCTAAAAAAAGTATGATAAAAGTTGTACTCAGACAAAGCAAATATACTACTGTCAAGACTTCTGCTTAAGAAACGGTATTTTGTCACAAACGAGTGATTTGCACAAGTGTTCATAATCCGTTAACGTCTTCACATTTTGTCACAACTTTCCTGTCAGCTTTGGGGTTTCATGCTGTAGACCAACACAAAGCAGAGCCTAGTTGTGAAGTGAAAGAAAGGGAAAAAAAACAAAGGTTTTACAATGTGAGAAATGTCACATGCATTTTTCAGATCCCCTCCTAGCCACTCCCATTTTTCTTTTAAAGAAAATATCTACCAGTTTTATTCTTCCAAACTTTTTCAGGGTTTTTCCCCTTTTTTAAATTACAAAATAAGTTACATTCTGTCAGATTAGGTGGATAACATCAGTCAACATCAACACCCCCAAAGATTCTCATTTGGATTTAGGTTCAGACTTTGACTAGGTCAGTCTAACACATAATTATTCTTTTATCCATACTGTTCATTTAGCTCTGACTGTGTTCAGGGTCTTGATCCGTGTGGAAGGTGAAACCTTCTCTCCAGTTTCAAGTGTTTTGCAGCCTCTAAAACGTTTTTCTTCCAGGGTCGCCTCCAGTTTAGCACCATTTATTTCCTGATCGACTCTTAGCAGGCACCACCCAGCATGATGCTGCCACCACCATGCTTCACTGTTGGGTTTCTTCCACACTTCCTGAGTTCAGAAGATTTTACTTCAGGGTAGCAGAGTAAAGGGGAACGAATACATATAAGCATTTTTTTTTTTTGTAAAATACTTGGTTCATCTGCTGCACAAAACCTCAACAAAATACAAATGTGAAAAATTTCCATGTGAATGATTGCGATTTTTTTTTTTTATGAGGCGCTGGCCTCCTGTCACATCATGTTGTCGACGCAGAGCTTTGCCTCATCAATTTGCTGTTTCAAATGCGCTTTTGTGTTTCCATGATGCAGCACAATGTCATTCCCTTTCTCTGGCAGATGAAGCTCTGTGCTTTTGTTCATCGGTTTGCTCTTATTTTCAGATTTCTCTGATTTCTTTTCAATGGTATTGATGGGTTATCTTTTGGCACACTCTGTTAGAGTGAGAAAATCCATCACCTGTTCACACCTTTTTATTATTATTACTTCGAGGAGAAAATAAATGTTTATATGTCTCCCTTGGCTTTTTTGTGTGTACGTGTGTGCATCTTTTCCTACTGTGACTCAGAGGGACAAGACACAATGTGTTGAAGTCACAGCTCCAGTGGAGAAACACAGATTTATATTTATATACACAGTAAATTGACCACAAAGGGATAAGCATGTAAAAAAAAAAAGCAGTAAACTCAAACACAGAAGTGAAAATCAACAAGAGAAGTGAGACTTTGGGGAAAGAAACAGTGGCCTTCTCCTGGAGAGAAATGACAGACTTCACAGTCAATGGAGAAATTAAGAGAAACTCACGTGAAGGTGGGACTTTGAAGGATGCAGGATTACAGTGGGGGCTGCGTACAGATGGAGCGGCACGGCAGAGACTTCCCTGTTGTCCTGCGTCTGTATGCGTCGCCTTACCTGCTGGGCCAGTTTGCTCTCTGGTCTGGTTGCTCAGCCCATGACAATAATAGAGCTACCACACCAACACCCCCTGGGAAAAATATCACAGATGCCACATCATTTACTTCTTACACGCACGGCAGGTTTGACTTGACAAGTCTAGCAGGTTCAGCCGGCATCATGTCAGAGTGTGAATGAAAGGGGGGGAAAAAAACAAAGTGCATGTGAAAAACAACAACAAAAAACCCGTTTCCTCCTTAGATCTACATGAATGATTTTTAAACCATTTAACTCGGCTAAATGGACATTTGCAGGTCGTAAACAACTGGATTTGTGTGTCAGAGAAGAGGACAGGTGAGATAAGAAATATAAACACAACCGTGGGCGTGTCCAAGGCTGTCTTTCCTTTCACACACTCTCAGGTCATATATAAACCCTGCTGAGCCTGGTGCTGCCCACACACACTGTGACACACACTACACCTGTGCACTTCACCTGTCTCTGGTGTTGCTGTGTGAAGATTTCTCACCTTTGGACTGCAAACAAAGTTTCTTTCCTTCCGGGAATCGCGGACGTCAACCTCACCTCTGGCCTTTTAAGATCTTCTGTGTTCGTGTGGGCGTGTGTGGGTGTGTGTGGACGGCTGTGTCTTCAGAGCGAGTAAAACCCACAGGGTCAGAATCGTTCTGAACTTGCTTCACATCTCTCTGGTTACTCTCCTGCGTCCGCAGGTGGATGTTCTTGGCTTTTATGGTTTTGAATCTTGGGCTTTACGCAGAAGCGCTGTGACTGTTGGGGTCTGTTTGGGTGGGAGCAGCCCAGGCCCACGGAAATCCGGCGCGATGATGCAGGAGGTGTCCATGGTGACGGCCTACGATGCCAACGCTATAGAGCAGATGAGTGAAGAGGAGATCCTCGCCTGTCTGGTTGCTGACACAGGGCCTATGTTCAATGTAAGATTCATTCACTCTGGAATGTTTTCACTGTGGTGTTAATGTATGAAAATGCACTTTAGTTAACACAACAGGTTTTTCATCTCTTGCAGGTTTTAAATAGGTTAATTCACTGAAATATTTTTACTCTCCCTGGGATTTTCTTTTGCCTCGACTTGATCACTTTCTAAACTGACTAATCAAGATTTTTGACTCTGATGCCAGTTTGAGTCATTTAATATCAAGTATTTATTGATATATTTCTCAATCCAACATCGGCATTGTTCACAGGCTTGAGGATTATATCACTGAAACACAATAAAGTCCTTCAAATGTGTTCAAGACAACAATGGTGGCTTGAATTAAACTTTTGTATTGTCTCTATTTTTATACAAACAATTGCGTTTGGGAACACTGCATATCTGTTTGATTAAATGTGGCATTGTTTTCTTGACAAACATTTACTGCATAAGCTGAAAAATATTTGTAGATTAAGCTTTCCTGTGAATCATTTAACTAGTACTAAGTTACATGACCACTTTTTATTTTACACCTGTGTTACATGTTGACCCAAGTCTGCAACCTATTAAAATCCACGGACCGGGTTTGCCGCTTTTACTGCCGGGTTTGGGGGTCTCGTTTTGTTGTGACAGCCGCTTCACTGCATTTTCCTAAAAGGCAACACGGCATCTTTAAGTGTAATGATTTAATCTCCCGATCATTCCTGGTATGTGATAAATAAACATTATTCCACAACATGGGAAAAAAATCCCCATATCATTATAAGTGAGCCGCCGTGCTTCACAGTCTGACTAACTTGTCTGCTCTCTCCAAATCCCAAAAGAAGCATTTTGCTTTCATGAGTCCAGATAAAGCTGCATCCTTTCTTTGTGTTCCAGTTAATGGGTTGCTAATGTGCCCTGGAAACTCTTCAGCATGTGCTATTACAACAATATCATTTTTCTGGGGATTTTTGCCAACAATAGCTTGGCTTCACACAGGCGACTTCTGTTTGTTTCAGTACTCACAGGTAACTGAGGAACCTGTCTGCTCATTCCAGGCCCTCTCTGACCAACCATTGGCTGAATCTCTTGCCATTTTTCTTTCAATCCATTTAGATCTTCTTCCGTTTCTTTCTGGATATGCATCTCCCCTTGAGGTCCAGATCCTCAAAACTACTGAGGTTGATCAGTGAGGGACTCAGAACCAAGCACTTCTACTCATTTTGCATAATGAGGTTTTAATATGCAAACCAAGAGTGTGATAAATACCATCCACCTCATGTTTAAATCAAACATAAGAACAAACAAGCTTACAGTGGCTTTCTCTGCTTCAGCATCTTCAGAGAAACTAGCATACACACTCATTTCATATGTAACATGCTAATTTGTTTTTTTTAGCATATGTGCTTTTACTGCTTGGACTCCTGTTTATAAGAGTTAAGATAAGTTATTCCCTTTGTTTAAGTACTGATGTTTTTTAGCTATTAAGTTCCTAAACAAAGTCCTGCTTTTCTGTTTTGAAGCTGTTGTTTCGTTGTAGATGCTTCTGCCCCACTGTTTCATTTTGAACAGGAAAGGTCACATTTATGCAGAGCTCTTCAGTTTACTTTGTCTCTCTGCATTCCTCACGTGACTGGCCATGACAAAGCATATAGCCCAACGCCAAACATAATTCCTCCACAAGTAAGGTTTCTGATTCGCGACACCCCAAAAAGATCTTAGATTCGCCGTTTTAGGTATTTAAGAGACAGAAATCCATTTCATGCTTTGCCTTAAGCCCCTTCCATCCTCCATAATTCCCCAGATGTGCCGTAGATTACCATGTCCCCCATGTACTCGGCTTTATCTTATCTTTGATTTATCCTTGTTTGGATCTCGTTCTGAGGCCTGTTCTTGATTTGTCAAGCTCATCCTACATCCTACGAATCTCTTTATGGGAGAGATGGATTTTTCCATTTCATCCAAACGTGTTTTTTTTTCTTCTTTTTCTTCCAAGGTCCCCACAAAGAAAGTGAAATTCGGGGAAAGTCGGCTTCAGATCATGGACGATGACCCAGTGGATAAATACTTGGTCAGATCCGACTCCTGTCCTCTATTTGTTTTTCTGAAATGATTTGAATTTCTCTCTTCAGCTGCAGAAACTCAATGCTTTTTTTTCTGCAATTTGCAGAAAGAAAACCGGCAGCTCCAGCAGGCCAGCCTTCGCCTGGAGCAGGAAAACGATAGCTTGGCCCACAAACTAATCACCAGCAAGGTTGCTTTGAGGAATTGTCTAGACGAGGTAAAATTAAGAGGTCAAACCGAGAAAGGCAAAGGTTTTGCATTTCAGGACCTCATTTACATCGCATCCTAGTGGGATACGGTGGATTCTGCCAGTTATCTAAAATGCATCCCGGCCATATTTACAGTAGCAGTCAACAGTTTGAGGTTTGTCCAGGTACAGCCGCAGCTTTCAGTGTATTTTGTTTTGTTTTTACAAGATAGATCAACTTATAGGAAACTGGGTTTTCTTACACAACTTTCCTGTATTGAGCTTCATCAATCTTCTCACCACGTTTCCTTTCTAAGCAGGATTCTGCCACCACCATATTTCTCAGTGGAGATTGGTGTGTTTTAATGCTGTGTTTGTACCCTGACATTTTGGCTCAGGGTACAAACAAAGAGCACCTCCTTCCACATCAAACTGCATATCGAAGGGGAATACCTGCAAAATGTGAAGAAGTATAGGGGATACTTTTACAAGGCATCGCAGATATAATGAAACAAGCTTGTAACAGCGAGGATCTGAGTGTATTTTCGTGTTTTCCAGGCAGAAGACAGAGTAGACGAGCTAACCAAAGACCTTCTCAATGTCCAACATCGACTGCAGGCAACTGAAGACGAGAAAAGAGGCAAAGTAGAAGAAGCTGCCATGGTGATTGGATTTTTTTTTTTTTTTTTCAAGAAAGTGTCTAAAATTATTGCAGGCTGTTGTAAGAAAGAAAAGTAAATATATATATATATATATATATTTTTTGTGTGTGTGTGTGTAGCTGAAGGAAGTTTTTCGGAGAGAGCTGGAGAGGGCTGAGCAGGAGATTAAAAAATCGTCCGGTATCATCTCCGACTACAAAAAGGTACCGGCAATTGATGGCGCTGTTTGTGCAACCAGAGTGTCCTTCAGCATTCTCTCAGATGTATGTAGGTGTGATTGGAGGAGGGTTTCGTTTGATGAAGTTTGATTAAGTCGAAACGAGATGCTTTGTCTCTCAGATCTGCTCTCAGCTGACGTCGCGTCTGGAGAAGCAGGAAGCCGCCCACAGAGAGGAGTTGGATGCACTCAAGGTGAGTGCTCCACTCTTGCTGCAGATGTCTGCTTTTATGTTATTTTTATGTTACACTCATACTTTTTTTTTTATGGTGCGCAATCTTTTTCTTTATAATTGTCATCTTCTAGAGCACGATGGAGGCTTGCTCCCAGTGTCGACATGTTGCAGAATCAATCCCCGCAGGCCACAGCGCTGACACACCAGTGCATGTGGAGACCGAAACTGGTGGGCAGGAGTCCAGCGAAAGCCCTCAACAGGAAGGCGGGAACAGGAAGGACCAGAAGAAGGAGTCTCTCAAGGCCCAGATCAGGGAGCTGGAGAAGGAGCTGGCCCAGACCAAGCTGCAGGTGGTGGAGGTCAACTGCAAGATTCAGGTAAAATCTGACCGTCTGGACATGTGCAGACCGGCCAAGAGGCGTCAAGATCAAGATCAAAACTGTAAGGCGTGATCTGCCATGTAGTACGCATGATGAGGTTGTTCAAAACATGGAGTATCACCCCTCCCCCACTTATTGTTTGTGACATCCAGCCAGCTGAAAGACAATTCTCGATTTACATTAAAGGGGGGACAGGGTTACGTAAAGCAGATTTTTTTTTTTAGCTTTACATCATGTTATATTGTTTTTTCTCTCACAGATCAGTCCCTCCCCCACTCAGCACCTCCAAAGTTAGATTTCTTTTATTTCACATTTGATACACACATAATTTTTATAACAACTGAAGGTAATGTAGTTACTTAATTGTGCGCTAAAATGGCACTTTGTGCCTGTATAATACATGTTACCGCCCCTATAAAGACAGAATTGGTTGTTCGTAAACATATCTGTTAAGCACAATGTGGGCAGTAAAAACTAACCCATAACTCGTAATAACGTAGGGCTGTTTATGTTGGTTTATTTTATTAGTTTGCTTCAAATATGGTCGTAAAATATAAAACCAGTGAAAGAAATAAAGCTACAATCTAAATAATTGATGTATATCTATATACATATATATATATTTTTTATGTATGTTCTTTATTTAACCAGGAAAAATTGAGATAAAAAGCCTCTTTTCCAAGTGTGACCTGGCCAACAACAGAGATTTTACACCGATTGCAGTATAAAACCCCAACAGTGTTTCTGAAATGCAATAGGAAAAAGTGGAAATTTCTTGAAATCTTGTCCAGTTCCTCTGTCTCAAAACTGTTCTTGTTTCGTCATGTTGGTGGATTCATCATTAGACATGAGACAGTGACGTTTGGACATTCCTGTGTTTCCACACCAACACTTTTTCCACATTTCCACTCTGCAGATAGAAACACAAAAGTTTCTATCTGCAGATAGAAGAACACATATGATAGAGAACACATATGCTGGAAGGTAGACGCCTATTCAAGGAGTAGTTTAGATTCTTATCAGTAATATTCACCTTATCTGCTGTAGGAAGATGACAAAGTGCAGAGAAGCGGGAGGCTAACAGCCAGCCAGAGGGTTAATGTATCATGACAATCTCATAAAGTCACAAAAGGTCACACAATCACTTTACACGGAAACATCAACAATCAGGGTCAAATCTATGACATATAATGTAAGCAAACATAATGAAGGAAAGCCTTTAGATGCAAACGCAAAGAAAAGTAATTATATAATCTGCCAGAGAGATGGAGTCTTTTCATGGTGTTGCAGCAACATAAGAAAACCAAAAGAGAGGAAGTTGAGACAGTTTCACCCTCGTCAGGATTTGAGCCAGAATTCCTGACACTGTCAAAGATGAACTACAGTAAAAGTGTCTAATTTCCAGAAATAATTTTCACAATTTTCCAGGAAATTATTTAATTTCCAGGAATCAGTGTATGCATTTTACAGAAAGCATATCCTGTGTTGTTGTCATATGTCTCAATTTGCTAAAAACTAATAATTTGTGTGTGTGGGGGTGTGTGTGTGTGTATACTGTATATATATATATATATATAAATTGTTTCTAACTTGTTTTCTTTGCATTGTTTGGGGTCTGAAAGCGCTACATCTTTTTTGTTGCTTTCATTTTTAATTTTCTGCAAATAAACACAAAGCCTTTGCTTGGAATTTCAGAGACATGTTGTCAGTGGTTCATAGAATAGAAAAACAATGTTTATTTTGCTCAAACATATACCTATGAAAAGGCAAATCAGAGAAACTGATCATTTTAAGTGGGTTCTTAATTTTCTCCAGAGATGTAGATGTGTGTATATATTGCTTTGACTAACTTATTTTCTCTGAACAGTCAACAGCATTTCCATTGTGCTTTGTACGCATCTTCTTTCGTAGGAGCTGGAGCACCAGAAGGGAGTCCTAGCCAACGATCTCCAGGAAGCAAAAAACAACTGGATCAGCAAGGCCTTGACGTCGCTGCGGACCTCCGCGGGGGCGCACCACACCATGGGCATGCACAGAGAGGGCCTCCCCAACCTGAACTGGAACCTCCACAGCTCCTCACTCTCAGGATGGACTCCTAAGAAGCTGTCATGGCCTCACAAAGACAATACAAAAAACGTTTGAAAGGCTGGACTGCATGTGTGTGCCGATGACATTCATCTGGAGTCGAGATGACAGACACACAAACACGGACAGAGAGGTACCTGGGAGTACAGGCGATGATGTCACAGGGACTTTCTATTATTTTAAACCAACTTGTAAATATTTATGTTTTCTTTATCTAATGGCAAATACATCTTTAACTGTAAAACAAACAAAGAAAAAAAAACTTTAATAAAATTCTTGTTACCTTCTGTTTGTGACGTAAAGAAACATCCTTCTTTAGTCGGTTTCATGAGACAAACCACAGTCTTTGGTTCCTCTTTCCTTTTCTCTGTCGTATTTAAAGCGAAGACAAGCTGCTACTTTAGCAGAGAAAGAGAGAAAAAAAAAACCCCGCTGGTGAGGCAGCGTTATCTCTGTTATCTGCACATTAGGCTGAGGAGAACAGCAGAACATAAAACTACCAGCAAGCATAGGGCATAAAGAAAGTAATTCATATTTATTAAACTATTTAGACAAAAACTGCAGATATATTGATGGCTGGCACCGTGTGTACCACAACTATCATCCTCGTTTTGGGTGTTGGAAGTCAAGCTCTGGATCTTCTCAAAGCGACTTCAGTTTTAGGAGGTGAGTCTGGATTTGATGGATAAAATATCGTGTGTGATGTAGCAAGAACTTTACAAAGGGTCACCACAGAAACACTGTTATTTCTCTGTGGGTTAGGATTAAGTAATGTCTCATGGGTCTTTGTTTTGATATTGTTCTCCAAAACATATGTGGAGTTCTGGCTTGTCTGGTGATCATGCTGTTTATGTATTTAAACTGTGTTTGACAGTGTATGCTACACACACAATGCCACAGCTTTAATTTCCCATGGCACTTTGTCTTCCTACAATATAAGAGTCAAAGGGAAAAAAAAAAACACTATTATCTTACCTACTGAAAAGGTAGTATTTTAGTAAGAACAGTTTTTTTATTTTGTAAGATCAGATTAGGCAAAAATAAAGAAAAAAACCTCTTAACAAATTTTATTTGTGTAGTAGATTGTGTGCCAAAATTAATGCTCAATACGTCACACTTTATGTATTTTAGTAAAAACTGAGAAGTTACATTAATAATTAAACCAGTGCAGCTAAAAGAAATTTATTACCACACAATCATAAGACAAACTCTAAGTAAATGTACCTTCCTAACCTCTCTCTACTGTTTTACTGTTTTATGACCAATTCTTAATGTTCAGCAGAGCTAGAGTTAGCTAGTGCTAACTACTTAGCGGCTAAAAGATTAATATATAAAAAATTTTTTTCTCTAATAGTGTGAACTAAAACGATTAGGGAATTCTTCTGACATTAACGCTATTTTACAGGGTAGCTCACCATATTATCGTTTCCTATGTTGGAATTTTTAAGAGATTTAATGAATATCAATCAGTTAACCAAAAAACTAGCTCGCAATTTGTGACCCATCATTTGCTAAAAACCACCAAATTTCTCCGCCAGCAGTATAAACCTGTCCAGCATCCAGGTGAGAGGAATGATTAGCAGTTTTCTAATTTTGTACCTCATTAAATAATTAAAAATGTTCTTTATGTCTTCTTGTTGAGGATTTTCTACATAATAGCTTTGAGTTAAACAAAACCCTTTCATGTGGCAACATAAGACAAACTGAAAGGGAAACAGAAACCATACCAGGGGGTTTGCTGATGAAAAAGACTAAAATCTTTTTTTTTTTTTTTTTTTCTGGTTCAGATCCTCCCTCCACTCCCAAAGTGCACTGCTGGTGTTCCAGCTATCCCAATGTGACGTTTTGCTCCTGGCCAGAACCTTTGCCCTCCCATCCAACACAGTACATCGCCACCTACAGGTAGACTGCAAGCATGTTTTGGCTCTTCCAGTAAAAAAAAAAAAAAAAAAAGCATAAATCCTTAGGTAGAGCAATATTTCCTCCTGACAGTGAGCGAGACAGTGACGCTGGCCCCAAGACGTGCCACCTGGTCCCACCCGGCTCTTCGTTCTCCGCTCTGACCACAGAACCTCCGTCTTCGCTGTCTGAGCAGGTAGCAGCAGCTCAGGGGATTCCCACACAAACCACAGCTGTTCTTAGATTAAATGAAACCCAAACGGGCTTGTTCATTTGCAGAAAGCGCTACAATCTACCACAGAGATCACAGAGTTAAAATAATTTTCTAAAAATTCCAGAGTCAGAAAAAACAAAAAAAATAATAAAAATCCCTCATCAGATTTTTGATTAAAAGTTTTGGGAATTCTGAGACGCATGAAAGGGTTTTGTTTCAAGTCAATGTTTTAGAGTGACTACCACAAAGCCCTGATTCAGTTTAATAGACAGACTATGGAAAGAGTTGAAAAGGTTTGTGAATCAAGGCTGCTAACAAACATTAGTTCTGTCAAGAGGAATGGGTCAAAATTACAGAAAACTGCGTGGAGAAAGTTTTTGACCAATTCCCAAAAATGTTTTACCCAGCTCATGTAGTTTAAAAAGTAATTCTGCCAAATATTAGAGAAATATATGTAAACTCCAGAAACTAAATGAAATATAAAAAAATTATTTTCTGCTTTTTGTTTTTTTTTTTGTATATAAATAACATCTCAATTCTCAGCTGTAGATAGAGCGTTGCATCAAATCGTCACAGTTCCAAATATATTTCTTTCTTTCTTTTTATTTGTCTTTTTCTTTTTTGCAGCTCTGGCACTGTCACTTGCCCAACTTGAAACTTCTCACTGAATACATTCTCAACATCACAGCGGTTCATTCTGGGGGAAGCAGCTTTCATCTAACAAGTTTCATGCTGGAGGATATTGGTGAGAGGGAACATTTTTGTTGCGTGTGACAAGCTTATGTTCTGTCTGACGAGAAAAATAAAGTAGACGTTTTAAAACTTTCTATCATATTTAGGTCATACTATGAAACAGGCCGTTTTTATCTATCGTCCATGAAATTTCAAGACTCGTCTCTCTCCACAGTGAAACCAGATCCTCCTGTAGATGTCCGGGTTTCCCCTCTTACTACCAAAAGCCTGCTGGTGGAGTGGTCTCCTCCTCCCACCTGGACAAGCACGGACATCTTCCCTCTGAAGTACCAGATACTGTACCAGTGGGAAATTAGGGGCAGCCCAAAGTTTATCAACGTAAGTGGGAAAAAAAACAAAAAAAAAAACACATCATCATCACCACATGCTGGGTAAAAGACACATATCTTTTGTGGAAGTTGAAGTTGCCTCAAGGCAATCTCATGAGTTTCTAAAGTTCCCTTCATTTACAAAATCCACAGACTTGCTCAGTTTTGTAATCTTTTCAACATATGTTAAACCTGTGGTTGAAACAATTACACAGCCATCTTGAGGAGTAGAAGATGAAAATAGGAAGCTGTAGTTTTGTCTGTATTTTGTGAATAATTATTTGATTTCCGTCAACTGTCTTAGAGGAGTCATTGAAATCCACAAATTAGCAGATGTTCCTGCTCAAATTTTCATTAAGGCTCTATTAATTACAGCCACATATCTATGATAGGCGTGTTTGTGCGTCTACTTTTCTTCTTTTCTCAGTCACTGCATGCATCTATACTTATTTACTGTTTGAAAACCCCACCAAATAGATACTTATGTAAAATGCCAGAACAACTTGGGACAGAAGTTAAATACATTTTTCTATGCGTGCAAACTTGGCAAATAAAGCAGATTCCAATACGTTTAAAACAAATTACTAAATAGCGAATGAAAGTGTTGAAATAATGACGTTACATCCTCAACTCTTAAAAATGAACACAATGTGGCACAACAAATTTATTCACCAAAAATAACGTAAAACAGAAAAAGGGGAAGGATGTGGACTCACATCCATTAGCTTGTAGCAACAGACATTTAATAATTCTGTTATTAACTAACTCAGTGACTTTTAGTTTTTAGTTTATTTGGTTTATTATATAAAGAAAAAGAGAAAGATGATTGCCCTCAATTGTGTCACTGGTGATTTTTTGAGAGTTATTTAGTGTGATTTTTCAAATTTTCTGGAAATCCCATCCCAGAAAATTTGTTGTTTTCGGTTTTTTTTCCCGTTTTGCCATAACCAGTTCGTCTTCCAGCAGTATGGATCTGGAATGAAGACTAACTGCTTAACTACACTGTCTTCATTTAATAAAATAAGAATCATAACAAACCTAAATCAGATGTTCATAAGTCATTGAAGGAATAATAAAACCCATTTTAATGTAATAGATTGGCAATAAAGCATCAAATAACTCAGGAGTAATTCTTCGGCGTTAGAAAGAATCAAATAAAAAGTGAACACTTTCCCATTTTGACATGGTCAGTGGTCTAGTCAAATCATCATATATAAAAAATAAAAAAACTGAAGCACTAAGTGGAGCCTGCCTCAACGAGAAAGTCCCAATTTTTCTACATACGGAAACATCAGAGTTGCTGCAGAGCGACAGAAACTGCTTTTCCTGTACAAAAGCAGTTTCAGTTTCGTATTCTTGATGTGTGATTATGTACTGACATGCAGATCAGTGTAAGATCTGCTTGTTTGTGCAACAAGACCACATGTGGTTCTGCAGGGCAATGGCTTGATTTTATCTGACACTTTTTGATTGACTTGTTCTTCTTCTACAGCTGGGCCCGTTTGAGAACACCAAGGCCGAGCTGAAGGGGCTGATCCCAGGGAGGACCTACCAGTTCCAGGTGTGTGCTAAGGAAATGCTGGGCCTGGGGCAGTGCAGCGACTGGAGTTCACCTATAAAAATCACAATACCAACAACAAAACTATAGGAACTTTCCCTCGTTTTCATTTTCATGTTGCTGCAAACCGACATGCAAGAAAATATTCTGTTCTTTATTTATGGCCAGAGCTGCAGAAACAATGCAACTAAGAGATGTTGATGTTCCGTTTTATTTATGCCAAAATGTATTAATAATATGTACAGCGCAGAAATCCCATTTATTTTTGTATCTTTTTACAGTTGTTACATTGCTTGAACTGAAAAAGGAATGTGAAGGAATAAAAACAAGATTACACAAAGTATTTTCAGAGTCTGGTCAGTCAATCGGCCACATGCACCACCAGCGGGGTAACAAACTCAGAGTGCCTGATGCCCATGCTGAAGGATGGGGACTTGTGGAGATGCCCGTAGGTCTTCTCTGGGCTGTACGTTCCCGGACCCGGTGCGGCAGAGGAGTAGCTGAGCCTCTTGGTCCGGCGCTGCATGGTGAAGGAAGGCTGTCGCTGCCTGTAGACGTCCGGGTCGGTGCTTCTGTACTGCCCCGGTCCGGGTGTTTTGGAGAGATCCTCGGACGGAGCACCGGCTGTCCTCCGGCCTGAGAAGCTGTAGCTGGCGCTGGCAGGTTTGTGGGGGACTTGGGGACCCAGCAGTCCAGGAAGAGTGTAGCTGGTGGATTTGAAACAAAGTTATTCAGGTGGAGAGAAACGTTTGAGTTAAATAATAAGGTTGTTGAGGGTAAC
The DNA here is from genome assembly GCA_903067095.1 of Girardinus metallicus. NCBI lineage: Eukaryota > Metazoa > Chordata > Actinopteri > Cyprinodontiformes > Poeciliidae > Girardinus > Girardinus metallicus. The sequence continues at coordinate 31,293 of CAEGAE010034411.1, read as the reverse complement.
TCTATTAACACTTCGTTGCTTGGAAAAATATTCCAAAGTGTTTCCCATTATTCGTCAGGAGATTACATTTATGAGCAACAATAGACTTTTGAAGGATATGATTTGAGTCCAAGATGAATTTCTTTGACAGTTTGGTGACTATTTTTCATTAATACCAAAACCACAATCCTCCTCTAATCAGTTCAAACAGATATTATATGCGAGGCAGCCGTGTTAATTGTAGGATATAAAAATGTTTTTACATAGTCATCAATTGTGCGCTTTTTGGGACGAAACCATGTTTGAAATGAATAATAATTTATGCCAGCTGCTTGGAATCAACAAAATAACTTAAAAGCCACTTGTGACTATTTCCAAACCAGAAAGAAAAGAAATCTGAAAATAGTCCAGCTAAGGGAAAACAGAGGGGTGAGCTTTTGTGCGGTGCTGTTTGCACGCACTTTACCTCATAGCTGCAGCATTTGCCTCCGTGTTTTCCTCGTGCTGCTCTCACCTGTTTGGTGCTGGAACAGGATCCACAGTGCGGTACCTGGTCCGCTCGGCGATCGTGTAGGACGGAGGCTTGCGGTGAGCGTTCAGAGGCGGCGCCCGCTCTGGGCTGTAGGCCCCCGGACCAGGAGTCTGGAACGGCTCCTCTGTGAGCAGGAAAACAGTGTTTTAGACGATTCACTCAACAAAGAGAAAAAGCAGAAAGAAAAAAAAACAAACTCAGAAGCTACAGTTTTTGAAAAAAATATTCACACCTCTTAAAGTATTTTGCCTCAGATGTCATTGTATTTCACTGGGATCAAATTATGTGGGGATGTTTGTGAAGTGGAAGACAAATTATGCATGGTTTCCTTTTCATTGTTTTTTGCAAACTTATTCCTGAAAAGTGTAGCATGGATTGACATTCTCCTCACCCATCTTCATTAGTAAAGCCGCCTTTTGCTGCTATTAAAGCTGAATTGACTTTTTAGTTTTTCTATACCAGCTGTGGGCATCTACAGTCTTTACAAAGCAGCAGAAGCTGAAGCAGAACACCTTACACACTGATATGCTTTAATCTTACTCATTACAAAATCTAGGGCTTTTTGTCTTGCTGGTTCGGTGAACCTTCAGCACAGTACCGAGTATTTTGTGATTTTTCTTCCAGGATTACGCTGTATGTAGGTCTATCTTCTCATCCACAAATCATAATGCTGCCACAGCCACATTTCACTGCTTAGGTAACGTCCTCAGGCTTGATCTGCAGTGTTTGTGTCCCATCACACAAAGAGTTTTTCGTTTTAGTCTCGCCTTCCTGTCTGGTGACGGACTTTAACTGGGACTTCTTCTTTTGTCTGTTTTTCAGCAGCAGCATTCTCCTTACCAATTTTTATTTTTATTTTTTACACAGGACAGATTTGATGTTGTACAGCCTGACGGTTTTATCTCCTGACCTGTGGATGTCTGCATCCGATCCAGAGTTACCAAAAGTCTCTTGTCTGCTTCTCTGGTTTATACTTTATCAAATCACATGAATGACACAATTTCCTATTGCTCATCTGGTAAAAACCACGTCCTCTTTCTGTTTCCTGACAAAAAAAAAAGTGATTTGTCTGATGCTTTCCTGAGTCGCAGTCTTCCCTGATTTGTTTTCACCTCTCTTCCCGATTCGTCTGCCTCTTCCTGACATGGAGTAGGACGGTGTTTCTGTCCGACCAAACCGGGTGAGCTTGCCCCCAATGTAGTACCTCGGTCCAGGGCTGGAGTCAACAGAGATCACTATAAAACATAAAAACGCTCCTTTGTCTCATTCACTGTAATAAGGCTTTTAAAATACTGGAGCATTAAATTGCTAATTTTACCATTAAATTTGTTGTTAAATTTTGCTTCCTGATAGATATGCAGTTAGGCCCAAACTTACTGGCAGTGCTCATGTGGCCGTGGAAGGAGTACGCAGGGCTGCTGGGCTTGGTGAAGTCATGGTTAATGTATCCGACTGTAGGGGGCAGAGCGTAGCGCGCGGGGCCCGGTCCTGACAGGTGGGGTCGGGAGTAAAGGTAGAAGAGGAAAGAGGAGGGTGGTGAAAATGATGCGATGGCTTCAAGCTCTGAGCGTCGCTGCCGCCTCCACGTCCGGCACGCTGTGGCTCCGGCTGCATTGCTTCTGATCATTCCCATCTGGAGGCCTTTGACTTATTTTTCTATGGTTATGCATTTTTACATTCTTCCTCTGTTGTTTTGGAAATGGATTCCAAACAACGTCAAGATCTCAAATCAGAAGAGGAGCAGTGACATTGTGATGCTGTGAAAGATTTCACGGCAAAACCCAGTCCGGCCCTAATACAACCCATGTGGATGCAAACACACACATGCGCACGCACACCCATGCACACGCACACACACATCTTTGCGTGGCTATCTTTGTGGGGACTTTCCATTGACTTCCATTCATTTCTACAGCCTAAACCTTACCCTTACCTTAACCCTAACTGAAACTCAATTCACACCTTAGTCCTAAATCTAACCCCTGACCCAAAAACAGAGTTTCTCCTTGTGGGGACCAGGCTTAGGTCCCCACAAAGAGCAGTGGGGCCCCTCAACGTAGCATGTGTCAGGAAAATGGTCCCCACAAGGTATTACAAACAAACGCACACAACCTCATATGGCCTACAGACGCACGCACACACACACACACACGCCCACAGACAGGCATATAGACTGACTCCAACTGACCTCTTTCCCTAGCGGAGATTATTGGTCGTTTCCTCACTACCTCCTCCATGCTCCTCCAGCCTCGTCCTCTTTCCTTCTGGCGATAGAAAGACTCATCCTTTCCTTTTGCTCTCTTTCGAAGCGAGTCGTGGCCTCCCATGTTGAATTATTCATGACCTGGAGCGGAGGAAATCCTATCTTGACCGTACGTTTGTAAGCGTCTGCAACTTGCTTCTTGGAGAACCTTCTGTTCTCCAAGACTCACAGAACAAATGGTTGCCTCTACTGGTTGAAATCCAAAGAAATGAAAGAAAAATAGCCTTGAGATTTTCTACATTTTGACACCTAACACCCGTGTTACACCCAGGCTATAGGGGGGATTTTACACAATAGAGGGGAAGAAAAATGATACTTGGTTTTTATTATTTAATTAGGAAAAATATTGCATTCCAGATGCCCTTCTAGATCTGAATCGCCTGCCATTATCCCCAAAATGGGAGCAAGTTTAACCCATTTTCTGTTGTCAAGCTTCATCGTTCCTGCTGAAGAAAAACAATCTTCACTGCCGCCACCATGTTTAACTCTGCTAGTTATAATATTCAGGGTGATAGTCATTGTTTTTACTTAAATTATATTAAACTGATACACTAAAATTTAGGGTCTGTTTATTAACTGACTGGATTTTATTTAGAGGTGTCAGCATAATAATAAATAACTGTCGCCTTTTTTGTTTTTTTCATGTATCATTTTGCTTCTTCTTCACTGTTATGTATTATACTTTTTCTTTTCTGTCTCATAAAATCACATTAAAGGTCTCTTCATATTTTTGCAAGATGTAAAATTTTCATCTCCAGCAGTTTAGTAAACAAAAAGCACAGCAACACGGCAAATGCAGAGGCTTATAGAGAAAACATGGGAAGGAGGTTTGTTAGATCAAACTGAAAAAACAATCATGCCAGTCACAAATATGCATTGCGACCCATATTAAATTATGTTTTCAATTTGTCCTATTAGAATAAAGGACTTAAACTGCACAATAACGTGAGTCGCCATCCAGGTGAGCAATACATGCTGACTAACTTTAAGTCAGATAAGTGTAAGGTCAATACCAGAGCAGGGAAGTAATGAAATACCTGCTGCTTCCTGTCCATGTCTGGAATTTCAGGCCAAATTTCAGAGGGAAAGAGAACCTGCTTAAAAATTATGTAATTTTATGTTATTAAAGCTAAAGTTTAATCAGTAATACTTTCATAACAAATTTATATCAGATCATGATTTCTTGGTTAAAATCAAGTTGTCATAATGAAGACATTTTGAATAACTTTGTAATAAAAGTGTCATGATTTACCGAATGATACTTTATGACAACAGTCATAAATATTCATGAAGACTTACTCATGTTCATGACAGGTGTTATGTCATGTTTATGACGGTGTCATGGCAGTCTTACTCACAACCCGTCTGATAAAGTGTTACCGTTATAACTTAAGTTGATTTATATTTTAAAATCTTGAATGTCAACTTGTCTTATTATTCAATAAAATTATATTTAAAAATAATAATGTATAAAACAGCTCTTTAAGGTTTGTTTTTAGCATTGATTTAATAGTGAAAATCCCTTAGTTGTATGAATTGTAAAATGTATTGTTTCTTACAGTTTTTAATAGCTCCTGTTGATTTTTGTCACAGTCTCCAGATGAGTACCGACATCTTACATTTTAAATAAATCAAAATGCTGAAAATATACAGAAATGTCCATAGGAAAATAACCGATCAAATGAGAATAATAGTAATGATAAAAAAAGGATTCACATTGTCTTAGAAATGAATCATTTGTCAACGATAGCAGAAGAGCAACAAAACGGATTAGCTTCTGGCAAAGACAGAGGTAAGTAATGCCCTGAGAGCAAGGCCAGCGTTAAGACAAAGCTTCATCCAGGTTAAGGTTTCAGGCCGCAGTAACCGAGTGGTCACAGAGGCAGTAACAAGACTCTAATGTGTCAGCAGAGGGAGATGAATCCGCTGCACGGTCGGGCACTGGCAGGAAAAACACAAGCGGTGTCTCGGGTTTCCCTGACTGACAATGAAACGGCACACTGAGAGGTGTTCAAAGACTCCCGGTCCGTTGACCCAAATCAGGGTCAATGTACTGGGATGAGAAGCAGATTTGATTCATTAGGAGGATTATTATGGCTCTCTCCCAAGTCTGCAGTGACCAGCAGGAACAGACATGTTGCCAGGGCCAAATATACAAAATCTTGGTTTAACATAAATGGTGCTGCAAAATCAAAATGATGAATTAGTGAAGTCTGGGAACGATTTCTCATAAGAACACACCAAGTCACATTCCCATCGTAGCACACCTGGCTTTGAAAGCAGCAAACCAATCCATCATGTCCATGTAGCTTTCGCTTTCAATTAAACAGAGAACAAAACATTTAATTACCTTTGACACGCTGCAGGTACTGCTTACTGTCAGCAGGTGGCAGAGCTGCATCATTTAGTGACATTAAACCAGGAGGGATTCAAAGATGAGACATGATTACCTCAGATCAGTTGTATTGCTATGGAAACAAACAGCGACAATAATGTATTTTTGGCAACATTACAATATCATCTCGAACTTTTAGCTAATGTTTGCTCACAAGGCAACGAGCTGACCATCACTTATAAAATAATAAAAAAAAACACAACATGATCAAACGTCTTTTATTAAGAACAGCTATTCACGCTGCTCCTAAAGCAATTCAACAAATGAATTATGAAAGTTAAATATATATATTTTATTTGCAAATATTTTGATTTCATACATAGAAATAATATAGAATGAAGATGTACTAAATTTAGTAGTTTAAAAGCAGCATTATGTTACTTTTTTTAAAAAACAGGGCTAAGTAGGAAGAAATTGAAATTAGAATGTGATGAGTTGCATTGATCTGTGTTGAACTGTGTATACTTCAAGCGTTCAATACTCACACACACACGCAAAAATCAGACCACGTGTTTTTTTGTCAACATTTTTATAGAACACAGTTAGAGATTGATTACAACTTCAGTCATTGTACAGTCTTTACTGACTAAATTTAACTTAAGAATTATAAAACATAGCTTTATATTTTAAATATGCTGGTACAATTTAGTACAAAAATAAAGGCTTTCCACAGCCGACACAAACACCATCAGTCACATACTGGCACTCAGAAACAGACAAATCCTGGGTGGACCAGTTTGGCACACTATCAACCTAACATAGCGAAGCACTCGTTAAAATACTGAATCATAATCTGTTCGTGTTTCTTTTTTGCCGAGCCCTCCAGGGGACAAGGGAATTATTATTATTATTTTCTTTTGCGTCCCCTCGCAATAATCTACTGATCAGTTATGCGGCATTGTTGAATACTGTAAGTCCTTCTTACGGTGGCCGCCGTACTTTCTGTTTATATCATAGGTTTGTTGTGCCTTTCTATACTAAAGAAAAAGATGTAAAACGTCAGATATTAACATTCATGGAAAAACCTTATAACCTCGTACTAAAGCAGAAAGTACGGCGGCCACCGTAAAACGGGCTTACAGTATTCAACTATGCCGCATAACTGATCAGTAGATTATTGCGAGGGAACGCAAAAGTTTTGCGAGGGAACGCAAAAGAAAAAAAAATTCCCCATGTCCCCTTCAGGGCTCCGTACTTTTTACATCGGGATGAGAGAGAAGGGATCATTTAGAGAATTCGTGGATGCTGACTAGCCACTAGATGGCGCTCCAAATGCCACTAACGACACGTTTAGGCGCTTTACCCAACACTTCAGCGGAAATCGGATTAGTTTTCATCTCTCCTGTGCACATTCAGGTCAAAAGCACGTCAAATGTCTTTACTGCTGTCAGACATCTTCATGCTACAATGTCGTTTGCGCCCACGTAGTTTCTTTCTGGCACCGTCCGTGACGAGTAAAAACAGCTCCACCGTTTAGACGTGCTCAAATCGACTGGAAAGGATGCAGAAACGAAGCGTCTCCCACTTTTTTTTTTTTTTTTTTTTTTTTTTTTATATTATTCCCCTCTGGATTTCTTCCGGAGCAAATTGTCTTTTACATTTCCAATGTGAGAATGCAGTCGCTTTCGTCTTTCTCGTTCCACCCGTCTCCCCCCACACTCACACATATAAACAACAACAACAACAACAAAAAGAAACACAAACTGCATTCGTTCAGTTCGTCTCTGCTCGCAGGGCCGGCAATGTGCTACGACTTATCCCCTTGGAGAACCTAAATTAAAGACACAGTCTGTTACAAGTCAGCTTTTAGAAAATCATCTCCAGTTTGTTTGTGTTTGCGCACGCGGGCCATGCGTGCACAACCCCGCTCGCGGTTACATGGAAGACGTGCGTGTTTGCGTATGCTTTCTTCTCGGCATTAGCGATGCTTACCTACCTGGTTGCGAGTTTTTGGCGATTTCTGCATGTCCACCCTCCACTGGTCGTACAACTTCATGGACATACTGCTGCAGCCGTAGGCGTGCTTCTTCACCCAGCCGAGGAACTGCTTCAGCTCCCGCCGCAGGGTGGAGTTGGAGTCGCCGCTGGACTTTGAGTCACAGGACATCAGTCGCTCTGAGGTGCCGGGGAATCGGGGCAGGAGAGGAGATCGAGAAAGGATTTGGAGATTAAATGCTGCCTGCACTGAGTCATTTTTCTGTTTATTTTTTTTTTTTAAAGCAAGTCGTAAAAGAGTGATCTTAAACGTGCTGCTTTTATGGTGACATTTTAACACTACACCAGCTGGTTACTGGGATAGAAAGGTTTTTAAAACATTAAATGGAGAGTTTTCTCCAGCTGTACATTGTTTATACAATGTTCCACGAATTTACAATCTCGGGTAATATTGTGCTATGGCGCCAGTTTTATATAAAATTATCCTCCGATGACAATCTCACGCCCGTCCATGCCAACACCACAGGATATTGTTCATACTAATGATAGACACCGTAAGAAACTCATTTTAGCCTCAAATTGGTGTGAAAATCAAAATTAGACAACAACAGAGTAGGAAATTAGATGTTCTCAAAGCGAGAATGACTGAATTTGTATTTTATTTAAATCATCACCAAGCAAAAAGCAGTGCTTAAGTCACAGCACACCACAATGATACCAAAGTAAACAAAGGCTTTTTCTTTTTTTTTTTTTGCATGTAGACTCTAGTTGTTTAGCAGAGTACAGCAGATCTCCTTCCATAGCTCATATATAACCAAGGTTTATCATTTGTCGAAACATGTTGAAAGTGGGTACAAATCACGCTTTATCAAGAGTAACGTCACAGGGTTTTTATCTTATTCATTGTTTGTGTATCTTAGTTGAAGTGATTTCATGAGTTTGACATGTTCATTGCATTACCGGCAACAAGATAGTGCTAATAAACTTCCTGATCAGTAACAATCCGTGACCAATCGAGCGGTGACCACTGGTGACCATCATCTGCCGCAGTATCCTGTCAGCCTCGCAGCTCCGTCCCAACATTTCACCTGGTTCCTATACCTGTAATCACCCTCCCTAGATTATATACTCCTGACTTTCACCCACTTCTTGTCAGATCCTCCTGCGTGCTTGTTAGCCTGTCAACTCCCTACTGTCAAGAAGGGACACTTTAAATCTGTCCAACTGGTTGCCCTTCTCATGCTATAAAACAAAACTAGGAAATATATTTAACTTAAAATATATTTCATTTAAGCTTCACAAAAGCTTGCCAACGATTCATAAATGGGTTAATAATCCAAATTCCCAAAAACAGAAATTGGAACGTGAGTGTTCGTTTCATTGCCGTGACAATTCCACCAGCCTGCATCAACTTGGTGAAATCCCTGATTCCACGAGCTTTACTTGAGGTAAATTATCCAAAAAGTTCAAATAATATGTCATTGAGGCTTTTAAACTGTGTCTATAATGAAGTCAGGAAGTAAGTGAAGTAAAATGCAGCTCTGGTTGTAAAAAGATTTCACTGCACTGCAAAGAGTTGCATGGAAAGGGCAGCAGGGCCGACGGGAGCAACAACTAAAGACGAAAACAACAAGAACTCATTTCTCCCACTAACAGAGGACCTTTTTGTCTCGTTTCGCTGTAATAAATACTTTCTGAGCCTTCCCCCGAAGAAACCCTTGCAGAAAAATGTGAGTTTTTATGAACAGGGTTTCGTTTTCATAACTGTGGTCTTTTTTGTGGCCAGTTTATGATAACATTTTATACAGCAGTTACTGTATTCCTGAGTCTGGAGGAACCTAACTGGATCCAGGATGGCAGACAGCACAAGTGCTCAAGGATTTCTGACAGTTTTCATCTCTTCTTTGCCAGAAAATGATTCTTTTGTTAAAACGTAGTAAGTAGGTCTGTTTCAAACTATATTGGATAAATAAATATGACAAAATAATCAAAAGAAAACAGACTGGAAGACTGAAAGTACAATTATGTGTTTCTGTGCGACAGCCGCAGAGAGCTGCTGGGTGCTCAGTACACTGTGATATCAAAAATTGCTTCTTTATGGACCAAAATGTTCCCGAACTCGGTGATGAAGAATGAAAAAAAAAAAAAGCTCTTGTGAGGAGACCCCTGACAGCGCGCCTGTGTGTGTGCAGCCGTGTGTGATCGTTCTCACCACTGTGGGGTGTGGAAGCAGCTGTGGGGTGGCTCCACTCGCTCCAGATCCCAGCTTTGCGAGAGCCGTAGATTCCCACAGGGTTACACCGAACCTGTGGAAAATACGACGCAAATTAACAGCGGCCAGTCACTAAACCTTTAATGGCTCTCATAAGCGTACACACCCTTGCTAAAATCCAGTTTTGTTTTGTTTTGTTTTTTTTTCCCCTACGTGAAAAGCTGAGACCATTATAAATCATTTCCACCTTTAATGTTACGTAGATGCGCTTTTGAATGCAACTAAAGTTTGATTGGTTTGTATTTCCTGTAACGGAAAACCAACAAACCAGCTAAAGGAAAAAAATGAATCAGATCTTTTGAATTAATTTCAGAATTTACTTCTCCCTTCGGTTATGGAGAATCTGATGAACCTGAAATAAAAGTTCAGCTCCACAAAAAAAAAAAAAAAAAAAATAGAGCTTTGGGTATTATTCTTTGTTGGAAAAAATACTTTTGGGAGGAAATTTTATACGGTTGAAAGGATTATTAATTATTAATTGGGCTGGGTATAATCTGGCCAGTCAGATTATTCTGCTCTTGACTTTTGCTTGGTGTCTTTTATTGGATGAATGATGATTGAAAAACAAGACATATTGGCAATTTAACATTTTAATTATATGGCAGTTTCAGTGGAAGAACCGTTTCTTCAAGCAGCGTTTTTTAGAAGTGACTCTGGCATGATCAAGCCGACCCCACAGGTGCTCAACGAGGTTGAGGTCAGGACTGCAGAACTCCACTCCACAAATTCTCTGATACACTCTGAGGGTGAACTTTGACCTCTTACAGGATAAAGTTGAGTCCCTAAAAATGAGTATGGGCCACTTGCTGCATCTTGAGATTGCCATTGCGATGACAAGCCTCGTTTTTCTAGAGAGGAAGATGCAGACCCACACCATCATACTGCCTTCACCACACTTTAAATGCGTTTTGCTGTAGGCAGAGAAGATTTTGTACGGCAACTTCCAATCAAATGTTGTAACATTTAAAGGGAAGCAAACAGGCTTTTCCTATACGATTTAATGCCAAAACCCATTATTGTTACAACAATAAAAACTTTGACCAAACACAAATGTTCCAACCTTTTGTGCACAATGGTACAGTTAAAATAGTTATTTTGAACCACATTGAGAGAAACCGAATGTTTTTTCCAAATTTCCAAGACACAAACTGGTGAGAATCACTGCCAGAGCAGCAATTTCCAATAAGTACTGGAGGTGGTTTAATGTGAAAACAATCTGTATTCTGAAGATGTTCAGAGTGGGGGATATAGATGTGACATAAGAGCTTTAATTTGGTTTTAAGAAACCAAATTCAAACTTTTCCGAAGGACAGAAACAGCATTGACATCGCCTAAAATAACGGCATGCGTTATTTTAGGCGTGAAACATGGGGGTGAGATCATCGTGATTTGGGATTGCATTTCTTCAGATGTGCATGTTTTTGTCAAAGTGTACAAAATTGTGAGCAGCTACAGACAACAGCAAAGTTTTGACTCAAATTGTTAGAATGTGTGGTGTAAACCTGAAGAAGAAGAGCGATTTATTTATTTAGCATCACAGTGAGTTCAAGCGCTCATCCACATCAACGAGGAAATGACTTCACCAGGAGGAAATTACAATTTCGTGACTGGATGAACCAGAGTCTAGAAATAAATCTGACAGGACATATGTGGGATTGAGGAGAGAAATGGACAGATTTTAAGAACTTTTGCAAACTGGAGTGGATAAGTGTAACCTCATCGTGGTGTGGCACGCTCAAATTAAATCAAAAGGGGTTTCAGCTAAGTGCTAACTTAATTCTCGACATTTAACGGTGTGCATAATACAGCTGATATGCTACTGCAGCTATTTAATATCTTTAAATCCTCCTCCTCAAATATATTTGTTAGTTTTTAAGTTGAATTGTTCAGGATTGTTCAGTTTATGCCTGACACCAGCTGTGGAAAGTTGGGGAAATGATTTATCGCGTTATCGATTGGTTTAGTAGCCAAAAACCAGGAGCTTTACCAGGGATGTGTAGAGTTTCGTTCACACTTGGCCACAAGCACATTGCTACAAACTCGCCATACCTGCACAAAATACACCGTTCCGGGTCTCAGCCCAGCCAGCCTGCACGACGTCTGATTCCCGACATCATTCATCACCTGGGCAGTGGAGGAAAGGCACAAACACAGAAGAGCTGAGCGCCGGAGGTCCGACCACAGTATTAAATACCAATGGGCAAAAACTAAAGCACAAAGCAGAATCAAGATGCAGAAAACACAACCGCAAACCATGCACAGACCAAAACATGCATGTGCACCACATTGTTTAGTGGCTCCTGATCAGCATGTTTATGAAAGTATTTTAACGTAACCGTGCCTGCTGGCTAAAATCTGTTCCCTATTATTTATTACAGACTCGGATACTCCAACACACATCCACACACACACGCACACAGGTACTTACACAAACAAGAGCTGAAGACAGGGAAATACTTTAAACGGGAGGAGAAAGAAGCACACACACATGCTGCAGTTAATAATCTGGCCTAATAATCCCCCTTTTCTCTCTGACATCCTGTCTGTAAACACTTGTTAAGGAGGACTCCAACAGAAAGCAGAACATGTAAATTACAGGCATTGGAGAGCTAATGATGTGATGCACAGGCAGCCAACTGAGGCAGACGTTACAGCTGAGCGTCTTTGCAGCCATATTGAAGACATTAACAGCTGCGATGTATCCCCTCCGTTCCCCAGCATGACCTCATGATTAGGGCCGCTTCAGAGGCGCTTTGTTTCCACCATCAACCCTTCAAGCCACTTGGATTCGGGCCTCTCCTCCCTCCTCCTTCGTATTGGTATCACCCCGCCGCCGCACCGCACCGCGCCTCTCCACTCCTCCGCCTCCATTTTTTTTTTTTTTTTGCTTTTTAACATTTCCACTTTGCAGGTATCGACTTGCTTATATTACAGAGGTGTAATTCCTCCCTAATTACAGGAGAATCTTCCCTCCTATCCTGGGGAAAATGATTTCTCCACAAAACCCTCCGCATCAAAAAGAGTGTGCCGCTGCGTTTCTGTTGGGGCCTGTTTACGCACATTTTACAGCATTTTAAAACAACAATGCTGCAATTTCTGCAAAAAAAGGCCTTAAGCCCTTTAGTTCGTGCAGTGAATGTGAAAAGAATTCCCTTTAATTTTATCCGTCTTGGAATGAAGGCATAAAGAAATATGCAGGAGTAATTTTTCATTGAAAATAAACCTGGGGAAAATTTTATGTAATTTCCATAATACAGCAGAGACTTAGGATTAGCTGGAGGTAATTCGTACAAAATATGTTAAATTAACTTTGATCAGCTTGCCTTACTGTACAGTCTTTTATACTTTTTTTTCTGTTTGCCCGTAAATTCCTGTTTGCACAACTGAATTTCAAAAATGTACATGGATATTTCTATTCTATTCTACAGCTTAGGGTATCACTTGGGGATGATTTGTATCTGCTTTGACAACGTTTTACGTTAATTTTACCTTTTTATATTTCACTTTAAACACGACATCGCTTAGAGTTATTCTGGTTTGAACAGATTTCACAATCTGTCATATTTCACATGAGTTCAATTAAACTACATGAGATTTATGGGGGAGTTTGAGGTGATTTACATCCACAATTCATTCAAATACATCTGCCAGGGTTTACATGCATTAATATGAAATGGATTGCTAACATGGAGAAAATTTGCAAGCATGTTACAAAATTAGTACTATATAAGATGATTTTGTTTATTTGGGGCCAATGTTATCATCTCTTGTTAATATTGCTGTTTTGGCCGATAACTGATATCTACCGATACAGTGAGCCCTCGTTTTTCACGGGGGTTGCAATAAGCGAAATCCGTGAAGTAGTTACCTTTATTTTTTACAATTATTATATTGTTCTTTGGTTTCAATCTACAAGTAGAGAAGAAGCGCGGAGACCGTTTAGCCAATCAGGACGCAGAACACAATGCACTGTGAAAAAAAAACTGCACAAAAAAATCCGCGAAGCAGCGAGGCCGTGAAAGGTGAACCGCGTTACAGCGAGGGTTCACTGTATTACACAGATTTCTGTATCCTTTTGACAGTGTGAAAACATTGCTTCGCTGCTTCAGTTCAACACCCAACAGTCCTGCACTGCTTCATCTGACCTGAACATATTACTAAGTCTTATGTTTACACACCCAAAAGGAATCTTTATCTATAGTATGTATAGCATTAATTAACAAGAATCATTTTAAAACAACACAAGTACAGGCCTGTACTGATAATAATCACTGCTCTGTTAGTAAAATAAGACAAAACAGACTGTAATTTGGTGTCTTTTCAATGCAACTTTGTTTTTATATATACGTGTGTAAAATGTGAGCTGCTCTTTACCTTCCAGTCTTGACTCTCTTCGAGCCTGTAGCGGATCTGGTATTTAGCCTTAAACAGGAAGTCTTTGAGAGCCGGCGGCGCCTCCCAGCGAACGCTGAGCTGGTCCTCCAGCTGGCCCAAGCGGCTGACGATCACACCTGACGGAGGGTCTGTGGTCACTGTCAGGAGAGAAAATGGAGAATAACGTCAATATTCTTTCAGCATCTAAAAAAGAAAAAGAAAAATGATCGTGAAGAGAGCCATTGGAGAACCCCTATGATCTGACCAGGATCTGGTTACAGCTGCTGCAGAAACAGGCCTTAAAGCGTGTGTGTGCGTGTGTGTAATGTACAGTTGGAAGCTCACAAAACCAGCAGGACTTTGTATGTGATTTGAGAAATTAAAAGGTTATTATAATACAATGCTGTATGAGTTAATCTGAGAACAAACAACTGTGTATTTTGTTAAATGAGTATGTTGGTGGTATATTTTCAAGGTATAAATCGTTAAGCCTGCCAAGAAAGATTTTCTCAAAATGAATGAATGAAATGTCTCTAAACACAGAAACTACGAACTCAATCAATGAGCTAAAATTGCTATCATTAACCATTTTCCGAAGATTAATGAGACCCAAAAATGTTTTACCTCATAAAAAAGATAAAAAATGGTTTCCCCTAAAGCCTTTAATATTATAAAGAATAACTTTTAGTCATAAAGACTCTTCTAATGTACAGCCCAGAGTCTGTCTGCACAACAGACAACTATTTCACTGCGGTAACATGTTTTTTTTTTTCTTCAAAAAGTTGCATTTACATCCTTCTTTGACAGAACATGCTTCCTTCTTGGTACTTGTTTCACTCAGGAAGATCATTGTGGGCGCACTGCCTCCAATCTCAATTTCCTGTGTAACTAATCATTGGTTTCTGTGTAAATAACTGCTTAATGCGAATATGACACAGGTTTAAAAATTTAAAAATGAGTGTTTACATGGTCTTTTGTTTGAGATTGGAGTTGATTCAAGAAGTTAGAGGCGAATTCTCACCTCGGTATCTCTCGTCAGAGCCGTTAGCCAAAGCCTCTAGAAAATGAGACGGTAATTGAAGTTGACAAGAGAGGCATCTACTGCAGGTAAGATATTACCAAAACCTTTCAAATTTCGTGCAAGTGTATATACAGATACTTCAGACATGACACACTGGAGATGAATCAGTGTTTGTATATGTTGTGTCACCCCGCAACACGTCATCATTTCCAAGTTATACGTGCACAAGTTTCCTCTAGCTCTCTATCTCCCAGCGGCTGAGGAATGCGGGAAACCCGTAGGAGTTTCCACCTCGCCTTCAGGACTGATTGGACCCGACTGTAGGTGTGAGTGACTCACGCCAGCTCGGTACAGGTGTGGTTTCCTAATGACCTGCTTTTGCCGTGGAAGACGCTTGAATGAAAGCAAAGGCTGGGTAAACGAGACATGAGAGAAAACCCAAACACAGCACTCACTCACACGAATCGAGAAAACGCCCACTCCCAGGATGCCCCTCTGTTTCTATGCGGGGCCCGGCCCAGCCCTCGAGGCGTGTAAACAGGTGTGTGCTTGCATACATTAATAATAACAATAGGATTAACGTTTGATGGACGCTCGTCTCCCTGCCTCTGGCAAGTCCGGCCCAGAAACTTTGTATTCTTCCAGGACGTTTTTCCCAGAAAAGTTCAGAGTGTGCCAACAGTGAACAAGGTGAGGAATTCCAAGCTTATCAGGTTGTATTATTTCAGGTCCAAGACTTAAAGCCTCAAAGCCCGGGTTGCTCAGGCCTCGGGGTCTGCAGCTGCCTTGGAGACAGGATTAGGTTCGAGGATCAGCATGGAACATTCCATCAGTCTGTCTGCGTGCGTGTGCGCGTGGGTGTGCGAGTGTTTCTCTGTGTTTATGTCCACCAAGCATGAGTAAAGAGAAAATGAGCTCGTCAGAAGAGACGCTGGCTTTGAATTGAGTTCAAAGCCAGCGCGAAACAAAAGTCATCTTGGGGCGCTTTACAAAGAGACGAGCCCGAGAGTCAAAACAAAAAGCATGAATGTCCAGGTCAGAGTGTACGCCTGGCACGGTGAGAGCATTTGATCTTGTTACATGCTCCTTTAAGCTCGGCAACTGACCACATAACATAGCTTTAAAAGGGAATGCAACTCACTTCCCATCAGTATGAAGTCAGATGAAAACTTTGCCGTGACACTGCAGCCGTGGAGACTCATTTAATGCTCCGTTTTATGCTAGCACAAAATCAGATTGTAGTGTGATGTAATGTGATGTGCCCCAACATATTAAAGTTACTTAGAAAATCAGAGCAGTTAGATTTGTTTGCCTTTCTTACCACTCCTATAAACTTAAGGATATTATTTTGGCATCGAATTCTAAAGGATATTTTTATGGAGACCTGATCATATTTATGTTTAAAATATTTTAGTTAGTTTTTTATTTTAAGCAAAACAGATCTGATGAATTATAAATAAATATCATGCCTTCAGTTATTCACCCTTCATAAAGTTACATAAAAATAAGCAAATTACAGAAGCATAATCTAATACTGAAGACGTTTTTTCAAATCCACCCTTTAAGTTACTTACATTTATTTAATCCTGTGTTAAAAAAATGTTTTACAAAAATGCCACAATGACGCATTTCCCTGTCTAAGCATATATACTCCACTTTTTTTAGTTGATCAGGATGTCCAGGACATTTAATAGTATGTTTTTTTTTGTTCCCCTGGGGTATAAATATGGCCATTTTGTCTAAGGCACTGCTCAAAATTAGCAAGACGGAAGAAAATGACATTCAACCGAGTCAAGCATGTGTTGATCTTTGGAAATCATGAAGTGGCCACACATCTAAAACGTGCCACATTATTGCTATTGTCAGAGCAATAACTAAAATATCAGATTGAATCGCCAATCAATTAGAGATGTTTGATCGCTGATCAGTAGTTTTAAAACTGAATTCAGTTTTCTTTCCCCTGCATGTTAAGTCCATGAACCTACCATCATGCACTGTCCATAAAAGAATCAACCCAACACCACTTATGCTAATTCATTTTTTGTGGACTTAGTTAGGTGGGTCATAAACTCCATCAGCAGGTTCATTTAGTTTATTGTTTTATTTTAATTTCCAAAGCTGGGATCGTTCTGACCACTTTGGACCACTGATGTTGCGACACTTCAACAGGATCAGACATAATTTCCAGAACAAGTAAAAGCTGTACTTAAGCATCCCCCCCACTGGCACCGCTAGTTAGCATTTTTTGATATTGCATAAGTTGATGAAACACATCAAGAAGGTGCTCTTAAAAGCCTTGCATAACGCGGAGCTGTAAGGTTTCCAGGCAGTTAAAAGACAAATGAGAACACTCATTCATATTCCTCAGAATGTCTGCCGAAAAAAAAAAAAAAAAGCCCTTTAGGCAAACTACATCATTACACATCTTTCATTTGTACAATTATGTTAAGAGCTACATTAAGTTAAAACAACGTTTTCGCTCTCAGGTTTGTCAAGTTAACTGCTTAGGCGAGGCGAGGTTAAAGGGTGAAAACTGACAAGGAGCTCCATTCAAATCGCTGCTGGCTTAATAACGAATAACAAGCAAATAACATTAAAACGTATTTGCATCTCGGATTCTGTAATGATTTCAAACATGAGGCAGGTGCTAAGAGGAGGTTTTAGATTGCTTGAAGCCCTGACGCTATTTAGCACCGCTTACAATCTTACGGCTAAGGAACAACAAAGTACTCCCACTTAGACAATTAACTTTAATCATTCACCTAATTTAATTAAGATTTACCAGGTAATTAAGATGAGTGATTAAATTTACCCAGAGGAAAAAAAATACTATTCCACAGAAGACCAAGGATTTATTTGAGTACATATATCATCTGTAGTGAGGACAGGCAGCGAGATATTGTTCACTTTAAAAAGCTTATCTGCTATCTAGGGTGTAAGGCTAGATAGTACAAAGGCAACATCAGACAAAGCAAGAGGCTCAATGCGTGCCGCTTCTCTCACTCACCCACATCTAGGATGTCAAGGATGATGACATCGGAGGTCGCTCGGCCCAGCCGGTTGGAGGCCTCCACCCAGATCTCATACGGCGTGAAGAGGTGCAGGTCCTGCGTGATGCTGCAGGAGTACGGCTGCGTGTGGCTGTAATCCTCACACTCCTTCTCGGTGCCGTACCATCTAAGTTGGGAGTCATGATACGGGATTTTTTTGTCGCCTGAGACTTTAATAAGTTGATTTTATTTAAATGTAGTTTGTAGTTTTCAGGCAAACTTTCTAAATGTCGTCATCAGTGTGGTTTGAGTGCGTCTCTTTACCTGAGTTTGTACTTTAGCTTGTACAGCGTGCTGATATTTGTCTCTCCTTTTCCTCCGGGCGCCCAGCTGCACGTCAGGTCTTTGGTGTTCCGGGACCAGCAGGTCAGATTGACTGGTTTCTCTGGAGGCACTGGGGCAGAACGAGGTGGAGCGAGAGCGACGTGTTGAAGAGAGGAAGTGGAGAACATGTAGGTAAGAAAAGGAGATAAAAGAGGATAAACAAGTCAGCGAAGAGATAAATTTAACTCCCGTCTTTCTTGCATTTTCCAAAGTTAATGTTGGAAATTTTTATCCTCTTTCTTAATTAGTGTGTGTGTGTGTGGATGTGTGTGCACTGTCCAAATCAGATTAATGGTCACCTTCTCCGAGGAACACAGAGTACATGGAGTACCAGCGTCACTCAGAAATTATGATATCAGCTTCATCTCTGTTAATGTGTTTGAGAAAAGCCAGTGGATATCTCTCTGTGGTCTGAGCTGTGTGAGTCCAACATCGTTCTTCATCTCCTCCTCAGTGAAAACCGTGAACAAAGGAATGACAATGTAGCCCACAGTTTACTACATCCACAGATCAAACAGCAAAAATAACCACCAGCCGTAGTGATTGAAAATGTATAAGTCTTATTTGTCTTATTCATCTTTGTAGCACAGATTCTGCTCGTTTGATATTCTGAATTTTTGCTGCTTTGATCATTTGGTGTCCCCATAGTTTCCACATTCATTTTTTTATTTACAATGAAACACAATTTAACTTTTTTCTTTCCCTAAAAAGGTGTGTCCTTTTAAACACTGGACATTAAAAAAGCTACTTTAAAGAGGTAGAAGTGAATACAAATAGGAATCGACAAAGAGAGAAGTCACATGATCGCTTATAAACTAAGGATTTCTGAAGACATTTCAAACTATTTAAAAAATGTTTAAGTACATGCATGTTAATCACAATGAAACAAGACTTCTCTGAGTAAATTTGCCTTTTCTTATCAATAAACATGCATTTTAAGCATGCGTATCAACATTTTTCTTACAAGTGACCTATTTGACTGAATTATAGACATAAATATTCATAAATCTGCCAAAATGACACATATAATTTAACTGAAGCTAGATTTATAATATTTCGTTAAGACTTTATGTTGCACCTCACTTGGGGGGGAAATATGAGGGATTATGATCAATGACTAGACCAAACCTCACATTCGTAGGTATTAATTTAACTTCATTCATTTCCAATACGTTACTAGTAGTATATTACAAAGTATTACACTAAATCCAGAGGTACAAAATTACATGCATGGTCAAAATATCAGATTGTAAAAGGACAAAGTGATCTGCACCTCAACGAGTAACGAGTCTAGAATTACTAAGACACAAAAATGATTTCAAAATAGTAGATTCTGCTTGTCTCTGCATTTACTTTACAAAGTGCACTGAACAACAGAAGAAATTTCTAATCTTCACATTTTTGTAGAGCAAAGACATCCAGACCGACAGTGCTGTTTACCTTGGTCACTACAGGACACACACACAAACATGACTTTGTCCAACTAAGAGAACATATTTTTTCTTTCCCCCTTAGTCACAGTGTCAATCTCTTTGTGCTGAAATGCTTCTTGTACATTAGACCTCCTAAGAGGCAAGGTTATATTTATGAGAAGCTGAGGTGAAGTGCAGGAAAGGTTGATAGATGTTTGCTCATACAAGTGCAAAAGTACTAGTGGTTTTCTTCGTCTGCAAATTGTCAAGCCTTTGTAGCAACAGTGGACCACACAGATGGTCAAAGCATCACTGAGGCCTCATACTGGGTCTAAAGGTGGTCATAAAAAAGCATAAAATTTAACTTCAACTGTGCAGGGACACTTAAAAATCTACCCACTACTTCCTCGCTCTCCCTTTTTGCTCCCATTTCCTCTTCATTCCCCTCATCTCTCCTGTGTATTGCTCCATCCAGTAATCTGCTCTCTTCTTCATCCACCAAGCATTTACTTAGAAATCTGCTGTAGATACGACGAAGCATAAAAAAAAACAACAAAAAAAAAAACAGATGTAGACACAACTGTTCAAATGTTATACTTCTTAAACTTCAACTTACTCCCAACATAGAGACAGGAGCCAGCTAATATGTGCCCCTTGTGGTTGTGGCAGACGAGGTTGTCGCCAGAGGTTTGCCTGGAGGCGTTGAGCCCGGCCAGGGTCACGCTCAGGTTGGTTGGGCTCAGCACTCGGTAGAGGGAGCTGGGAAGCTGATGACCATTCAGCGTCCAGAAAAGAGAGTTGGCGTGGACCCCAAGTTCAGGGTGGACCCAGCAGCTGGCGGTCAGGTTGGACCCCATGCGAAGCACAGGGTCCTGGGGGTAAACGATTGCTACATCTGCAAGAGAGAAGCCAATTGATGGCATTAGTATATGTTAGGAGGAAAACAGGTTATTGTGTTGGGGAGATAAAAGAACAGGCTTTGGACTTAATATGGAATAATACAGAGCTAAAGATTTTAAAAAATCCTGTGAACACATTGGCTCTATTTAACATTATCTATGTAGAGTCAATTTGTTATAATAAACCTTCAATCAAAGAATGTCCTTGGAAATCTTTTTTTTTTTTGCTATTTAAAGTTAACAGATCCTTTGTTTAGCTCAGAGAAAAATAAGTTGATGTTTGAGCCCAAATTTTTACATAAATCGACATTTAAATTTTCCTCCCAACTTTTCAGCCACATGAACACATGAAAAGAAATCGGACTCCAGAAACACAGCACTATGGGAATCCATATTAAGAGTTTTCTTTTTTGTCCTTGACGCAACTCTTGATGCCCAGGTGGGGGCAGTAATGAGCCTTTGAGTTGCGGTTAAAAGTAGAAGAAGTAGTAGTTTTTCCCCAGGGAGTCCATTTCTAATTCACAGCTGTTTAGACTTTGGTTTTCATCATCGTTTAGGGTAACCAGAAGGTAATATCATCTTTTCTATGAACTCTGTAAAGAAACCGTTCATTTGATTCAACCTTAAATCCCTTCAATCTATTCTTGTAAGGCTGAGCCAGAAAGACGGCTACGTGGTTAGCGGGTTTAGTGTCTTTAACCTTCCACTTTCTCAGCTCCTGCGTTGCAGGGGTGCAGTTTTTACAGTTCCTGGTGGAAGTTGGGGAGACCTTCAATGATGTCAGACTTACTGCAATGTAAGATACCAGGAAATGCTGATGAGGCAACCAATTGACCAACCTGACAGAGGACGTGTGAACATAATGTGTGCAGAGACTGAGGCCAGGCAGCACAGTCATGGTTTAAATGAAACAGGGATGTCACTGTTTTGTTTTTTTTATTTTCAGTCAACATTACATAAGTACATAAGTTGAAGAACGAGACTTGATTTTTAAAGATACGAGTAAATATGAGGCAGGTAAACAGAGAAGTGAGAGACTGCTGTGTTTTTGACTGCAATGTCTCTGAATTCAACTGGATTTTCTGCTAATAAATTTCCATTTATGTGACAAAAAAGTGGCTCTGATTTGTCCACTTCATATCTTGGATCTGCGAATCACCTGAGCTAAGACCTTTTGTGAAAATGGAACTGGTGGGGACAATCAACATCGATCCAGTAGTGGCCACACTGATTTCTTTGCGAATCTTGAAGTCGTCTAATAAGTAGTTTGATATCAGCAAAGAAATTACGTCTTGCTTGCTCTGTACTGTTTTTCTGGTCAGGACATGCATAATCCAGCATGTTATGATTTTTTAAGTAGGCTTAATATATCACTCATTTCCTATTAACCGTGTTTAAGGCAAAGAGGAAATGGTGTTATAATGGACATAATGACACCATCTTCCTCTTAAATAAGTCTATGACTCATTTAATTTTCAGTCTTGGTTTTGTCTCATTAGGCTAAAGCATGCCTCGTCAGGAAGGAAGTGACTAAATCCCAAACCTTTAAACAACCCAAAACTTGACTGCTGCTGTTCATTAAAGCAAGATTCCATCTTTGCTCAACATACTTCTCAGTGTCTATTAAAATAAACCAATTTAAAGTAAATTGTAAATTTTAGACTCACTCGTCTTCAGGCCATTTACGCCAAATGATGTAGTAAAGGCAATGCTGGGAACACTTGGGCGCTTTACCAAGCATAGCAATGTCTTTATAAGTTGGTTCTACTTTAGCACTCAAGGTTGGTTACAAAAACTAGCGGGAGTCCAGCCCCTAAAACACTAACAGATCTAGACAGCGGCGTTAAACTTACTAGCAGAAGTTTAACTGTGGTGGGAACAAACTTATCTAACATAACCCAGGACCTTTCAGATCAGATTCCGCTGTCACAGACACACAGACGAGTCCTGATCATCGAGAGTCCGGTCATCTGTTTTACGGTTCTGTTAGTGATTTTTGCTCCTCTTATTGAATGCAGATGAGCTTGGCCTGCAGAGAAAGTTTGCACAGTTGCCTCTAATACCAATAACACTTTGTCCACACCTCTTGCATGTGTCACTTTCAGACTAACTTCCAGCTGGAAGGCAATTAAAGATGGTCGTACTCTCCACTGGAAATTGCTTGCAGAAATGCATTTTTTCAGTAACAAACCCCAGACTCACCATTCTGTTGTTCTTAATGAACATCTTTTCTTTAGACTGATGTGAAGGGGAAAAAAACATATAGAAATAAACATTTAAACCTCATTCAAACTTTGGTCTTACATGGTACTCATCAATGACGTAACATATGACTTATATGTTGATGGAAAAATGAAAACGCCTTTAATTTGGATCGTTTCGTTCAAGCGTCAACATTTTGTCAAGACAGACATCAAAAATTAAAACGTAGGTTTTTTTGTGCAAAACTATTCTTAAAATTCTAAGATCTCCCATCCAGCTCAGCGTCCTGGTCAAGGTTTATAAAATAGGTAACGTAGAAGTCCATCACCTAACTCAACTTTTGATACCTTTTTAGAGCTTCTGTCTGAACACTTGCAAATTTAAGGCAATTCATAAAGTTAAACATTTTCTAAACTCAGAGGTATCAATGGGTGTTTGTGGGAATACACATATATTATTGGGAATAAATGGAGAAAAATATCCAGAAAATTAAAATATTAATATTTTACCATAAACTAGTGTAAAACATCCAGTTTTTGTGGATGTACATTTAAGTGCTACTACGCAAATCCTCAATCACAGGCCCCCTAATTGCACAGTGCATTCCTACACAGTAGACATGATTTCTAAAACCCTGAGCACCAAACAATGTGCTAATTTTCTGGAGAAAGAGGGTAAATTTTTCTGTAAGTTTTACGGACTTACAATTACGTGGAAAGATACTGGAATATGCTACCAGTCTACATATCAACAAGTCCTGTCCAAACAGAGTAAATATGGAAATATGGAGCCTAGGACTGCAACAAATATAGAAATGTCATCAGTGGGAGCAAGATGTGAATTTATTGAATCCTTTTGCTACATGTGTCGAGTCAGATATACAGTATGTTCAGAAACAAAGTATGCATGTTTTAGATGACATCTATTGAGAAAAATTAAAATTACTTTCTTAACCTCATATTGCGGGATAATTTTGAGACTGCCTTGCAAAAACTACAGTCACAGGAAAAAATATCTGTCAAAAATGGCAAATAGAAGAGAGCGTGTTAGACAGAAACATCATTGGTAAGAAAGTGTAAACAAAAACTTGCTAAACCCGGTGGTTGGGTGCTAGGACAGACATTCATCCAGCGCGTTAAAAATTTTTTAAACTTGACAGAAAAATTTGAAAATATAATTTGATATAAAATTGGAAGATTAATACCTGAACACCAACTATATGGTCCTAAAAAATGCAAAAATTTAAAAACAACTTAGCAATGCTTAGCCGGGTTGGGGCACAAGTAAAGCCTGGTGGCCCGCCAGGCTTATAATACACTGGGGTGAACTCTGTTGTAAGTGATAAGATTTAGACTTATTTTAGTATATTCTCAATTTAGCTGTTTTCTATCTAGTGGTCTTTTTCTTTTAAAGAAAAAAACGTGCTAAAACAGGAAAGTAGGTAAAGAAAAAGAGGGATGACAGCAGTTTCTGACACACTAAGCATAAGAAGTTAACCATTTTGTGCTAAAACATACTCATTAATCTTTTTTAGTTTTATTACTATTAGGTTCACATTTAAAGAGAGTCCAGCTCAAAATTGGTAATCCCACATTCTAATCACACTTCAAATAAAGAAGCTTTTGATCTTTCAGGTGAACCACCCGATAAAAGGAAGGATCAAGGAGAAAAGATGAGAAGAAAGGATTTTATTTTCTAAAGCAGCAAGATTCTAACAAAAAAAAAAAAAAACAAGTTCCCAACCAATGCAGAAACCAATACGAAAGCATCTGAGAGGGTTTCTATGAGGAAATGACTGAGCAGCTTGCAAGCGAGAGTGTCAACACTGTCAGACCACTACAGAGTCTGTGCCCGAGGCCACGTCTATTCAGCAGCCAGCCACCTTACGCTGACAGACAATGTGTGGTCTTTCATGGTGGAGCCGCCTTTGAAGACACCAGCTCATCTGTAACTCCACTCCTCTGTTAATATCACTGCCGCCTCTCGAGGCCTTCGATACGACACTTCCATACATGCGTGCTCACACACGAACACAAACAAGCCGATGCAAAGGGGCTGTTTGTCTTTGTCACTGGATACAGTGGACCAAAGGCGGCCATGATTAGCCAGTAATACCCCGCTCCAGCTGAATAACAATCGGTGTTTATGTATTCCAGGCGCTGAGGACGGGACATTGCCCCGGAGCGGGGTGTGAAGCCCTCTAACACCCCTTTCCTTCACAGTTCAAACACTGCAAAGCGAGACACAATTACTGCTGTTTATTGTCTCTCCCTGACACGTTCACTGGAGGAAATGGCTTGTAAAAAATGATTTGTTTGGAGAGACGGAAGCTCTCATCACGCCCGAGGATGAGTCCAACATCGTGATAATGGCTGATGGAATTCAGGCTGAGAAATGAGAAAATGCCTTTGCTTTTGTTTCACGACTGCCAACTGCATTACTAGTCCCGAGTGGCTAGATTCTAGTCTGCGGTGGTCTTCAAAGGTACGTCACATTCGCTGTTCCCACCAGTAAAACAACGATTCTGCACTCCTCTATCCAACAGCTGAAAGGGAGCTTTCTTCTGGGCTCTTTGACAACCGATGCACATGAGCCGTTTGGAGATTTTTGAGGAAGTCACGCAACATTTGGTAACAATGAGCCATGCAACATTGTCTGCGAAGAGGCTGAGGAAGGAGCAGCAGAGCTGATTTCTTCTTCATTTACAGAATCATATAATAGTGTTTATTTCTAACCTGAGGCGAAAGAAATTTACAAAACGTGACATATTTTGGTTATATAATTGCTTTGAGACCATTTTTCCCCCTTTCTTAGAATCTCATGAGATAGACCAAAATATTGCCTAAAATGGAAGAAAAATGACAAATAGCGTCAGTCTGTTGGACTCGGAACAGTGGAGCTTGCATTTGTACATGAGCTCTTTTACTCTAATACCTCTAAATAAAATGCAGTGCACCCAGCTGTCTTTAGAAGTTACCTGATTAGTTAGTAGAGTCCACATAATCCTGAAAAATGAGGAACACAGTGATAGAAACCCAGTTTGATGCTGCAGGTAACTTGAGACCAAGCACATTTCAGCTTTAGAATGGCCTAGTCAAAGTTCAAGCTAGAATAGAATTGGGAATTTTTGGTTGGACGTAATTACTTTTCACCGTTTCTTTTTTATTTATTCTCTGAGTGAATTCACAGCGTTGGAAGAAAGTGACGATCTGCAAGGCATTAATTCAGGGAGCTAAATAACAAATTTTTTTTTATTGAAAAAAAGAAAACTTTGCGTTGGTTTAGATCCCAATAAAATCCACTGAAGCTGGTGCTTTTAAAACGTAGGCAGAGTGATTACTTTTGCGAGGCACTGTGATAATTGCGATATTTGTTCTTCGGCCGTGGGATGCAATAAAACACCAACATTTAAACAACTTAATTCTGGTAGCAGATTGTGTGAAGGGGCTTCACTGCCCTTTATAACAGTGTTAAACGCTAACGACCATTTACGTTGTGGAATAAGCAGAAGCATAGGTTGCATTCACTGCTTGCTATTCCCTTTAAAG
Source organism: Girardinus metallicus (assembly GCA_903067095.1). Taxonomy (NCBI): domain Eukaryota; kingdom Metazoa; phylum Chordata; class Actinopteri; order Cyprinodontiformes; family Poeciliidae; genus Girardinus; species Girardinus metallicus. The sequence goes on along the minus strand of CAEGAE010034411.1, from coordinate 5,087 downwards.
CCCCGAATCCTTCCTTTTATTGTGCCTTTTAAAAAAAGGATGAGGGACTGAAGAGCTGCTGTTTGCTAGTGAGCTCACCATTAAAGCTAATCCAGCCTCTTAGCGACTGAGCCGGACATAACTATGATTTATTTACATTATTGTGCATTAAGCTGGCGCTCCCGCATTCTCCAAAACCCTGAGCAAGTGATGTCACCGCTTTGTTGCGGTCCGTAAAGCCCCCATGCTCGCCATGTGCTAAGCGAATTATGGCCTGACTTGTTGAAATCCAGCCTCCCTGGAGGGGAGCTCTCTCTCCGCATGGGATACAAGCAACGCAACTGCAGCAGGAGACCATCAATAATCTGGGCTGTCAGACAGACAAAATGGCATTTGTCCCCATACCTCACCCCCCCAAATGTATCCACAAATCAAACGGAGCGCAGTCAGGAAGGGTCCCAAGTAGGCCTGGGACGATTAATTTAAGAAGTTGTTTCGAAAGTTGCAACCTCTATAGCTCTAAAATTTTCAGCCGAATGGTTTAAAGTTGTTTTTTTAATGGGACGTTAAGAGAAACTGCCTGGGTGACGAGAGTTGTCTCCAGCTCGTTGGAGCCATGAGTGAAGGAGCATTGCCCCTCGTTCAGCCTGTTGCTGCAAACGGTTGGTCAGCTGGCTGAAAGGAGGATGCTGTTACATTTTCTTTTCCTTCCAGTATGGTGCAAAATGCACAAAGTGTTGAGGTGTGGCAGCTGAACGTGCATCATAATCAAAATTTTAATGAAAGCCAAATATGACATTATTATGGCTGAATATTCATTGTGTCGGATTATTTTAGTGACAGTGGGAAGAACTGGAGCTGCACCTGCTGCCTTGATATGCTGCTATGAGTTGTTTTGTCTACAATGTCAGTGTTAAATCTTAACTATTGCTGTTTTTCACTCAGGTCAATTTAGTCCCCAAAAACCGTAAAACTCATTGAAAGAATACGAATGCCTCAATAATAAGTAAATACAACTTAATAGTTTTGGACAAGATAAAAAAATAAATAAAAAAAAGCCACTTAAAAAACTATTTTGCACATTTTTTAAATGAAAGAAAAAATCACTTTAAAGATTTCCAGCAATGAAAAGCTTTGCTGGAAAGCAAAGCTATGACTTAGGAGAACGTTATGTATACATTTATAATAATTTTTATTCAACCAAGAAGTTAATTTCTAATAGTAAATGAGATGAACATTTCTGAAAAAAAGTGTAAAAGGAAGATCGGTTTTAAAATATATATAATAATCTGTTTTTATTTACATTTTCTATGTGAAAAATAAAAGGACATCAACAATCACTTATACCCTTCTTATTCACTATCACACCAATTAAACTCTTCTTATAGACGCTGACCAGCTTTTTGCATGCTCCCTCTTGAAATTTGATCATTTATCTTTGCTGATGAGCTTCACGCGTTTCAGGTCAGAAGGCCTTGTTCAGATCACCCTAGTCTCTGCCTCTCTATCATCTTCAAATCAAAGCCCTGGCTGAGCCACACCAAATTATTACTATTATTTCCAGGCAGAAGAAAGAGGTTTGTAATATTTCCAGCATTGCGTCTAGGCGCTCAGTGTTTGCTGGGATTGCAGGAACGTCAACAACACAAGGCGAGCCATTTTCAGCTGGCGCCACGCGTTCGTCCAGGAGGAGTGAATGCTGCAAGTCGATGACTCAGTGCAGTCGGCTGGCCAGGTTTCCTTAGACAGAAAACTTTTTCAACTTGAATACTGAACTGAACTCGATGCAGTGATTTCATAGCTAGGATCAAATTGTATGTATAATTAGACTGAATTGACCTTTTCTTGTAAAATGCCTTGAGATGAAACATGTTGTGTATTGGTCCTGTAATAAACTGACGTGACTTAAATTGAAACTTCAGCATCTCTGACTACAGGATGTCAGAGATGCTTAACATCCTCCTTGGAAGATGGATAATTTTTCATCTGCTTCAGTCCAGATTAATATCACATTAAGGAGGTTTGCACAGCTTTTATTGAGAAAGGACTGCCATTAATTCTAAATTTTAAAATCTAATTTTAAAATAGGGATTCATCTTTATCTTATTTGTCAGAACATAAACTGGTAGAGTGTCCTAATACTTTTCTTGTGTTCAGAAGGCCTTAGATCTGCAATATATGTACTAATAAAAACAATTAGAATTTTTTTTTTTTTTTAAGTAAAAAAACAGTTTGTATTTTTGAAAATGTTTATTAATGTTGAAAAAGAACTGGGGTTCCTCATTTTCCATTAAAAATTGCTGATATTTTTGTCTCTCCAGGTGACATGTACAGTCTGACCTGGATGTATTGTTCCTCTCTTACCCTATTTTGCCCCCCCCCACCCCCCCGTTATATAAATGCTGTTTTTTTGGTTTACTGTCTTGTCGAACTGGCTCATGCTTATAGTATATATCATACAAGAATCACTGTTATTGTTGTAATAACTCATTGATAAAGAAAAACTGTTAAATACATACTTACTATCACTAAAATATGGAATCTTATCTGAAAGTGCGCGTCTTGTATAATCATATATATTTTACTTCACCACGTCAGTTAAACGCAGCTGAAATCCCAATGTTTACTGGCTTTAACATGTGATGTAACAGCGCAGCAATCCAGTTCTGCAACAGGTTTGGCTCTCAGGACCCAGTCTCCTCGCGGTGCCGCTTCAAGCTCAGATCTGCTGCCCACACTTGGACATGAGCAGATCTGGGTGAAGCAGATCCCCGAGGGAGCGAGTCGAGCCGAAACTCCCCGCTGCGGGAGCGGAACTTTGCGCATCGGTGGACATCTGTGTGCAACTTACGTGTGGACAGGGACAGCACGCCCGGAGAGTGCAGCGTGAGGAAAATCAAGCAGAATCCCAAGGCGGCTTTCATTATGCGGGGTTGTGTTTTTCTCTTTCCCCCCCCCTCTCTCTCTCCAGAACTCCAAGCGGTATTCCCGAAGCGATCCCGTGTCCTCCTGTTGTTGTGGTGTCGCCTACTTCTTCTTCTTCTTCTTCTTTTTCTTTTCTCTTCCGAGCCTCCACACAAATTACACCCAGCGCAGGGAGACGGAGGGGAGAGGGGGGACAGGGGAAAAGCTGTAAAAAAAAAAAAAAAAAAATCCGGATTGTATTAAGAAGACAAGTCTCCAGAGTGAGGGAGCGCAGCTGAAACAAAGTGTGCCCCGGTGGGAAAAGTTCTCCTCTGAGGAGCCAGAACGGAACCCGTCCCTACACTGAAAGAGTGAAAGCTGCACGTCCCGTTTGCAGTGTTTTTCCTTCTTAATGCTTCCTGCAGCTAAATCATACAGCCCTCCCCTTTCTCTCTCTCCCTCTGTGTCTTTCTCTCTCTTCCCTCACGGTCACCAGTCATTCCCCCGCTCTTCCCGTCCCTCTCCCTGCCCTTTTTTCCAGCCTCTCCCCTCCTTCCGCCGCCCCCCTCCGTTCAGTGATGGGTAGGAGTCAGAACCATTCACTTTCACTGAATCACTCCGTCTGTGATAGTTTCCGAGCCTCGGGTCTCTCTCTCTCTCTCTGCTCTACACGTTTTCACAATAGGAGGCTGTTGAGTCACGACGTTTAAGAGGAAGATCGCCTAATTAGAGAGACACCTTTGATTATTTTTGGTCTAAAACTCAAAACAGTATAAAACCCCCACTTAAAACTCAAGTTTCTAACAAATTTAGCATGACCAAACTGGGTTGTTCTATATGATCACATTCCTATAGATAGGCGCAAAAAAAAATGTGTATTTGCGCACAAGGATGCCCCTTTAGAGGGGGTGCCAGAATTATTTCTGTATTTACTGCAACTTGCATGTGTAAATATAATCAATAACAGAGGTTTAGGGTTACGGCTATAATGTATCTGCATACTCCTCAGAAAGTTTCTAGTTGCACCTAGAGTGATTTGAAAATAATATGTCCTGCCAAGCACACTGTTTCTCTTTCTGCTTCTCCATCCCCTGATATGTTTCAAACCATCAAACCAATTATGATTACATTCTTAAATATATCCTCTCTGACAACACAAAGTAGGTCAAAAGATCTTAGAAATCAACACATCAGGCGCCAATCTAAAAAAATGTAGGAACAAATGAAAAACACTGACATCTACCACTCTGGAAAAGATTATGAAGCCATTTTAAGGCATCGGGAGTCGGTAGACCGCAGCACCATAAATCTGCTCTCTACCAGAAAATACTGACGAAGAAGAATGTTCAGTCTGTGTGTGACCTGAAGTTCAAACACACTTGGGTTGTGCAGCAGGACAAGGATCCACAGCACATCAGCAAATCCTCCACCTCCGAATTCTCCGAAGTGACTAAATAATTCTGCACAGAAGAGAGAATTCCTCCACAGCGATTCAAAAAACTCAATGGTGATCATCGAAAACACTTGATGACCAGTCAGTCATCCATATGGAGTAATCACTTTTACACAAAAGGGCCAGATTGGTTTGGCTCGCTGTTTCCTCTCTTACAATCACTCACGTTTTTTCAATGAACTAGAATATTCATTCCAGTGGGACGCTTTGTCAAATCAAAAGTAGCTACTTCTTCAAGATAAAAAAACCTATAATTAAACATACTTTTCACTAATCCCACATTTTTTTTATCTTAAAATGTTTTTGTTGGTCTAATGTAATATTCTAATCTTAAATCATCAAATTTATCAGAAATAAAGGCTTGAAAATGTCAGTCTGTGTCTAACTAATCTATGCAGTATGTTTCACTTCCTGAAATAGAAGAGCTATACTTTTACTGCAAAAAAAAAAAAAAAAAAAAATCAGTGGTTACACATTCTTGTTAATGTCCAAGAATGTCCCAGTCAAAATCCAAACCTTACACAAAAATTTTTAATATTTGACAAGGCCAGACAATTGATGTTCAGTGAGTCTCTTCATTAATCTGAGCTATTTCTTGATGTGTGAAGCTGGTAAAAATGTACTGCAAAAGACCCTTAGCTATAACTGAGGGTAGTTCTTCCAAAATTGACAAAAAAAAAAAAAAAAAAAAAAAAAATCTATATATATATATATATATATATATATATATGTATATACACACACTTTTGTG